>ML682015.1:15610181-15707667 GCA_007922195.1 Podocnemis expansa | reverse complement strand
TCACCATGAGGGCCACATGAGAACTAGGACGTTAGCACAAGGGCTGCACCACTGAAACCTTCTCATCCAATGATGTTGCAAATATTGCTAATGATAGTGACATTGTGGGCCACAGAAAATAACTTTAGGGGCTGCATGCAGCCTGCAGGCCATGAGTTGGAGACCCCAGACTAGATTAAAGTGATGAGAGAAGACAACCATGAAGAGTCTCTTGCAGGGGTCTCAAACTCAGATCACCATGAGGGCCACATGAGGACCAGTGTGTTAGCCCAAGAGCCATGCCACTGAAACCTTTTCATATAACAATATTGCAAATATCGGTAACAATGGTGTCGTTGCGGGCCGCAGGAAATAGCTTTAAGGGCTAGATGTGGCCCATGGGCTGTGTGTTTCAGACCCCTGCTGTAGACCCTATTTTGACAGGTTGGAGCATTTTTGTTAACACTGGGTAGGAGCTTGCTCTCGTCGAATCAGAAGCAGATCAGAGGCCCCAGCCCCCTGACCAGTCTAGGTCCCTGGCGCAAGCAGGCCAGTGCTGGGTGGGGAGTCCTGGTGCCAGAGGCTGGCTCCCAGGGGATGTGGGGATGACTGGCACATGTGGCGTGGCTTCCAGCGTGGCCTTGACACCATACTTTACCTACAAGTCAGACATACTATTCCTGAAAGCCAACTAGCCAGGCCGTGGCCAGCCTGCCCAAGCCCCAGGGTAGGATGGCTGGCCCAGGGGCAGGGTGGGGCATGGAGCCTGGTCATTGGGCCGACCTGCCCCGCTTCCCCCCTCCTCACACACACACAGCACCAACAGGGTACCTGGACATGGGTCCAGTTGGCCTGTACAGTAATCTGCCTGTGAGTTACCTGCCCTTAAAGTTACTCTGAGAGTAAGATGCTACTCACTGTGAGCAAGGATGGCCCCTAATTTATATAATGTGTTGAGATGAAAATATTGTGCAGATGTACAAACATTTATTTCTATATTGTTATTATTCTGGACCATTATTGATTGAGGGTAATGTGTTGTGTGGCATAGCTCTAAGGCAAAAGACACCTCCTAGAGAACAAAAGTGACATCAGACACATAACCTGACAGCTTTGCCCTAACATCTCCCATTATTCTTGATAGTGGTAATGATGTAAGATTAACAGCTCCTGGGACCAAGCTCTCTGCTCTGACTGACCCATCTGACAATCAGATGACTTCAAAGTTCCTCGCAGTAGGACCTGCCCAGACAAAAGCCGACTTGCAGCTAGACATCTTCAAATGTCAGATGTGACAGATTTAAAGAAAAAACTCTTCATGCTATAGGGCAGAGGTGCCTTATATACATAAAACTCCGTAACAGATGCATGCATAAATACAATGTGAGTGCAAAACATACAGCCTGACAGACAGATACATGCACGCATAAAAGTATTTTTACTACATATGTGAGCATGAAAAGCTATCCCATACACTGCAGCATTTCTCCAACCGGTTTTATACTTTGCAAACCACTCTATACAGCAAACTGACTTTACATTTCACTAAGCTCCACTTCTATGAATGGTGTCGTCATTTCCATGGTAACTAAATTACTACAAATGGGAAATAACAGATGGGGACTGAAAACAAATTTCAGGACAAAAAGTGAACATATGTAGTGCAAGAAAAAATATGAAGCTAAGGGCAGGATTTATTGTCACTTGTTAGAGGAGACCTCCAGAAACTCAGCCTCAGCTCTGTCCTTTAGGAGCGATAGGATGATCTCACACCTGTGGCAATGAAAATTTATTGCAGTTCATATTGATCCACATTCATTCTCTCTTTCTCATCCACAAAGACTAAATGACTACACTTTCTGCCTCAATTGCTTATTTTGGCTTAAAAAAACAACAAACAAGGTGAGCAAAAATAATATCTCTATGAGAGCACAGTGTGTGTTTCTCCTCACTACAGGCTACAGCAGTCAAGAGAACAGAATGACTGACTCTGCTCAAAGGCACAATTCCTATAAATGTAAAGGCGTACTGGACATAAAAATGAAGGTGTCACCAAGCAGAGATGGTAGCACAACATTTTTCAGTTCACTGTCAAGTACAAAAAGAAACCAAATGTAAATTTTATTTTATTTTATTTTATTTTGGAAAATCAAAACTTTAAGTTAATTTTGGGTGAAACAGAAGTCATGTTCCAATGACAACAAAATGTTTCTAGTTGACTATTTTGGAATACTGTTGATAGCTTTTACTAAATTGAAAGGAAATTTTAAATACACAACATCATTTCAAAGTGAACAATCAAAATGTTTCATTTTGAAAAGGTCAAAGCAAAATGGTTAAATATTTTTTGACATTTTTATGTTGCTATTTTTTTAACTGAAAAAATTTGGCAAAACTGACTTTAATCACAGTTACATACACCATACATATGTGTTATTTCAATCTATAGTGCTATGGAGACATAGAGGTAGTTATATAAAACACTCAATCACAAGTTGACGGCAATTTAAACTTATCAGAATTGGGTTACTGGTTATGACACAGTCTTTGCTTGACTTCCTCTGGAATTAGGCCATTTTTTTGGACTGCTGTCATTCAGGAAGAAAACCTGTAATTTACATAGGATAAGTTGTTCTATGCCAGCTTTCTAGGGCTTGATGCAAGTCAAGTATAAGTTGGATACAGGAAATCTGACAAAAAAAATCCTTGTATTTTTAGCTTGCCTTTTAGCAAAAGTTTTCTGCTATATTTGTCCTATGTAACAAAGTTGAGATGCAGGTCTTCTGAAAACAAAAGAAAGAGTAATGTAAACATGTATCTTGCTTCTTTCAACTGTTTCAGCAGTTTAAAATATGTGTGCTGTGTATTTCACTCTGAGCATGCACATCACTGGCTACGTCCACACACCGGCAGTTAAATCGATTTAACAAAATTGCTATAAAATCATTAAATCAATTTAAGTTAAACCAATTTAATACATCCACACCTAAAACTCAAATCAAAATAGCACGTCCAGGGGCAGAACTTGCTATTTCGATTTAAGAGAGGGGCACCATGGGAGGCTGGCAAAATGGCCTTCTAGAAGGGCCATGCCCCCACCCAATACATGAAAAGGGAAAGACATGCTGGGAAGGAGAAGGGCTAAACTATTAAATCAAAACAACCATTATATCGAAATACCATGTCCACATGGTGTTATTTAGATTTAACGGTTTTGATCTAACCCTTGTTTCATTTTCAACCAAGGTTTTATTGAATTGCTCTAACTTGTCTTGTTTCAAAATGATGGAGCTCGTCACTTTGAAACAAGAAAATGTCATGTGGCCCCAACAGTTTTTAAATCGAAATAACCAGTGTTATTTCAATTTAAAACCTATGTGTGGACATACCCATTGAGAAGAAGGGTGGTCCAGTGGTTAGTGCAAGTAGTCCAGGTCTTGGGAAACTGAGGTTCAGTTTCTTGCTCTGCCACAGACTCCCTGTGCAGCATTGTGCAACTCACTTAGGCCTCAATCTGCTAAGCCTTTCTTTCCCCATCTGAAAAATAAGGACAGTAGAACATCCTTACATCGTTGGTGGGTTGTTGTGAGGATAAATAAATTAAAAAACCATGAGGCATTCAGATATTATGATAACAGGAGTCATGTATGTTCTTTAGATGGATTCATTCTGGAATGGCTGTTCCTTGTGAAATACTTTTCCCACCATTTATGCTGTTGATTTAGATTTTGCATTTCACTCAGGTGGGACAGTGAAAAGAAATTAGATGGTCAGTCTCGCTTTCTAGGACTCATTTATTAGCACTATGTTGTAGTGCTTCATCTTCAAACTCTTTATGGAGTAACATTTTAAATTTTAAAGAAAACTTATTGTTTTGTTGTTGCTTAAATGACATGGGAGCACCTCTGTTGTTCTATTTTAGACAACCCTCTTGGTTTCTTTTTCAAAACTGAAATATAGAGCCTACCTATAGCAGCTTTTTAAGGCTTTAATCTTCTTTATAGGCCAGCTACTAGAAAATAATGTGGACACAAACATGCAGCCAGGTCAGCCACCTATCCAGTTGGGGGCAGTTGTTCATGTATCATCGAATCATAGAAATTGAAGGGACCACAAGAGGTCATCAGATCCAGTCCACTGCACTCATGGCAGGACCAAGTACCCTCTTAAACCATCCCCGGCGGGTGCTTGTCTAACCTGCTTTTAAAAACTTCCAGTGATGGAGATTCCACAACCTCCTTAAGCAACTTATTCCAGTGGTTAATCACCCTGATAGTTAGAAACTCTTTCCAAATGTCCAACCTAAACCTCCCTTGCTGTAATTTCAGCCACTGCTTCTTGTACTATCATCAGCGGTTAAGGAAAATGTTTTTTCCCCTCTTCTTTGTACCAACCTTTCAGATACTTGAAAACTGTTTTATATATATATATAAAATTATAGGTGTGGAGGAGACTGAGGAAAGATGGGAAGGAAAAGAAGAAGAGAGGCATATTATACTAACTCAGAAAGCTCAAGGCACATTCAAAAGCCATATTAGATATAGATAGGTAATGTGGAATACTAAAGATGCTTAAAGAGCATATTTATCCAAATGTCCTGGAGGACACCCTTGGGTTGAAATGGGATTTCTTCAGGTCATGGGGAAGCCCATTGGAAAAGAGTGAACAGACTACCCTGGGAATTTTGAAAGCCCCAGTGCCAACAAAGCTTTGTCCACCCACTCCCAGGCAAGAGAGTTGTTAGTGAAAATGCTGCACTCCAGATTCCCCAACCCCAGAGGCTGGTGAAAAAAAACTTAACAGGTAGCTTTGCTGGCCAAAGGGTGTTCTCCTTCCAGATGCAGGAGCAGATTTAGGCCTGGCCCTGTTTTGGTGCAACTGATTCTGACTTCACAGCCTATCACACCTTAATATTTCAAGGCTGAGTTTGCCAAGAATGCATAATCAGCCTATTTTTAATAGATAGCTGAGGTGATGCAGAATTTAATATCCTTAGGGTATGCTACATCCAGATGCTGGTCAGTGTAGACTGTGTTAGACTGAGATGGCTCTCATACGTATCATCCTCTTGTTGCTATGGACTAGAACAGTTGGTTTCAAACTTTTTTTCCTGGGACCAAGTTGAGAAAAATCATTTATGCCCACAACCCAGCAGTTACATCTTAAAGCAATGCATTCCAGTCTTTCGGCAGTAGCAGTAGAGGGTGCTGTGACTCTCTCCTTGAGACGTGGTGACCCAGTACTAGGTCCTGAGTTGTGGTTTGAAGACCAGTGGGCTAAAATAAGACTGTACATAGACTGCCTCACTCCAGGTACAAACCTGGAAGCTTAGAGATGCAATTCTCTTCCTCTTTCCCTCTTGGTCATGGTTGTATTAATTTGTTCTTCGTCTGCATTAGCTGCAAATGGCTCTACCTTCATGCCAGATCAGCTGTGCCGGCTAGTTTGTTTTGAAGATCTAGAACCAGGATTTTCCCATCCCTTACCCCTGCCTGCCCACCTGCTCTGGGGAAAGGAGAATGTGATGCACAAAATGACAACACAGACCCCAAAAAGCGGTAGATGAAGGAGGCTGAGTCCTGCCATCCACCAGGCAGCATTATTAAGAAAAGATTCTCAGGAGTGACTATTCTGAAACTGTCCCGTCCTATGTATATACAACATTGATCTGTCTGCTTGAGTGCCTCTTTGATATCAAACTAAAGGGGTCAGGAATAATTTTCAGTCCATTTCCTTTAGCTGTACCGCCTTGCTATCCTTCCTAAATTAAGCTGCACTAGGTTGCTATGTGGCAAATCGAGATGTTCCAGGAAGAGATTCAGTAGGTGGCAGTCTCCACTTTGAATTCTTACTAACCCAGTGCCCCTGCATAGTCCTCTAGAGTGTTACTAATGATGCCATTTCTCTGATGAAAAACAAACAAGGAATTCTGTGGCACTTTTACAGACTAACAAATTTATTCATCACGTGAGCTTCTGTGCGAGAAAATCCCACTTCGTCAGGCACTTTTTTGTTCTTCAAAGCATCCGGTGAAGTGGGATTTTCTTCCACGACAACTCATGCAATAAATAAATTTGTTGGTCTTTAAAAGTGCCACAGGACTCCTTGTTTCTTTTTCTGAATGAGACTCACACAGGTACCCCTTTGAATCTTTCAGGTGAGACTCAAAACAGGAGCTGACAGAATAAAACCAAAAGTGTTTCTTGGATAATCGTTGAATTGGCACTTCTGTTGTTTGTGAGATCATATTAATAGTTGCTTTTGGGTGTTTGGGCTGTTACGGATCTATTCCTGAAATCCAAAAGGTTCACAAATGTTAGTAATGGTTAGTCAGCTGGAAATTCATACTGTTTACCTGTCATGGTCACATTTTTAAACTTGCAATCATCCACTCTATGAGTCAATATTTATTATTAATTACTATGAATTTTATACCATCCAGAGTAGTTGTGAGGAAATAAACTTTTGGGATAACCTTGGTTAAAGGTAGAGACTGGGTCAAATTATTCAGTGCAAATTAGATGTGTTGCCAGCTTTCTAATTTTTCTGCATTAATGTTTTGTACTATTCTGCATCAGTGTAGTATACGAGCAGTGCTCTATCTTTCTTCTGCAAATCCTTCAGAAGCCGGTAATGATCTTGAGCGTTCATTAAAGACCATACGACTGAATGAGTAGGGAATAAAACTTTAATCATTCAGACAGGTATCCAGGTATGTACCTGGGACCAGCCGTGTTAGATCTTCTCTAGAGCACGTCTCCCAATTCACACAACACCGACCCATGCTAGGGAGTGACTCTAAATTCACAGCCTTCTACAAGCATATTACTACAAAGCCAAACCTGAAAACTGCTGTTCCAGAGTAGTGTTCCCAAGGAATTTGTGTAACCAAACATCAGTCTCTGCTTTGGCAGTGAACCATTCATTTTGATTATTAGTTATTCATTTTTCAGGGTGTGTTTTTGGTCCTAAAAAGTAATGTGGCATTGTTTCTGCTATAATTGATCACTAAAATTTTTAAAAAGCAATATTCCAAATCTGATTGATAATTATCACATAGCACTTTGCACAAGCTTAGGTGTCAATCCTATTGTCTCAGCCAAATTTCAACATAGGTGGTTATGTGATTCTTCTTATATTTCTTCTACAGATCTGTAGATTCGTGTTCACAGATTTTTAGGCCAAGAGGGAGAATTATATAGATATCACCTGGAAGTGAGGGACAACTTCCAGTGTTCGGGCAGAACCCCAACTCCGGTCCTTACTGATACTCCCCAGCTCCTCCTGCGAGGATGCGGCATCTCCCTCAGCTGTTGAATCACCCCTCTCGTTAACGGACATAGTGCATGAGGCAGCACCATCAGGAGTTGAATTCCTGGCAGACTCCCCTGTGCACTGTCACACGGGAACAAGATTCCTGGAGTGCCAGGTCGCAACACCATTTGGTCCAACTCCTCTTTCATCTGGATGAGCGGGTGACAAGGCCAAATTCAATGGTGTTTTGACACCGATGTTGGGCCTGGAAGCCCTTCTGTCTCCATGGAAGGGTATCTGGTTCTAATTTCAATGGCATTGCCATGCAGTGATGTTCCGGACTGCTTTGGGCAGCATCTGGACTCATAGACTGCAAGGTCGGAAGGGACCAATACGATCTTCTAGTCTGATCTCCTGCACAATGCAGGCCACGAAACCTCACCCATTCATTCCAGCAATAAGCCTCTAATGTATGGCTGAGTTATTTAAGTCTTCAAATCATGATTTAAAGACTTTAAAATACAGAGAATTCACCAGCAGGTGACTCAGGCCCCATGCTACACAGGAAGGCAACCGCCCCCAGAGCTCTAGCCAGTCAGCCCTGGGGAAAAATTCCTTCCCAGCCACAAATATGATGATCTGTTACACCCGGAGCATGTGGGCAAGTCTCACCAACCAGTCACCCAGAAAACAATTCTCTGTACTAACTCAGAGCCCACCTCATCTACCCTCCCTTCTTAGGCCTCTTGTATATCCAACATCAGTAGTCAAAGATCAGCCAGTTTCCAAAGTAGGCTGGCCCATCATACTGTCCCCTCCATAAACTTGTCAAGCTCAGTTTTGAAGGCAGTTATGTTTTTTGCCCCCCACAGCTCCCCTTGGATGGCTATTCCAGAACTTTATTTCTCTGCAGGTTAGAAACCTGCATCTAATTTCAAGCCTATATTTCCCGATGGACAGTTTATATCCATTTGTTCTTGTGTCCACATTGGTGCTGTACTCAAATAATTCCTCTCCCTCCGATGTATTTATAGAGAGCCGTCATATCACCCCTCAACCTTCTTTTGGTTAGGCTAAACAAGCCAAGCTCGAGTCTTCTCTCATAAGGCAGGTTTCCCATTCCGCAGACCATCCTTGTAGCCTTCTCTGCACCTGTTCCAGTTTGAATTCACCCCTTTTAAACATGGGGGACCAGAATTGCACGCATTATTCCAGATGGGGTCTCACCAGTGCCTTTTACAGCGACACTAACACCTCCTCATCTCTACTTAAAATACCTCTTCTGATGCATCCTAGGACCACATTAGCTTTTTTTTCACAGCCACATCACATTGGCAGCTCAGTCATCCTACGATCAACCAGTACACCCAGGTCCTTCTCCTCCGTTCCTTTCAATTGATACACCCTCAACTTATAGGAAAAATACTTTTGTCCCTAAATGCATGACTTTGCACTTCCTGTTATTAAATTTCATCCTCTTCCTCATCCTCCAGTTTACAAATCATCCAGGTCTTTCTGTATGATATCGCGATCCGTCTCTGTATTGACAATACCTCCCAACTTGGTGTTATCTGCAAACTTAATTAGCACATTCCCACTTTTTGTGCCAAGGTCAGTAACAAAAAGGTTAAATAAGATCAGTCCCAAGACCAATTCCTAAGAGACTCCACTAGTAACCTCCCTCCAGCTTGACAATTTTTTCTAGTTTCTGTTTTTTGTCTTTTGGAGAAGATTACAGGTCTGGTTGATAAAGAGAGGTAGATATAGTACACTTGATATAGGTCTAGATATAGTATGCTTGATTTCTCCAAGGCATTTGACTTATTGCGATATGACATCTTGCTGAAAAAATTGCATTTTAAATTAACAGGGAACATATTAGATGGATGAAGAACTGACTCACCAACATAACTCAAACTTAGACATCAGTGAGAAGAGCCATTAATAAAGACAAGTGCAAAGTACTTCACTTGAAGTACAGTTATATGCACAATTACAAAATGGGGAATGGTTGTCCAGGTCAGAGGTTATCAAACTGGGGGGCTCTGCCATTGGAGGGGGAGGGAATATATTCGGAGGAGGCACGAGAAGCCAGAGCAGAGAGTGGTGGCTGCTGGCTGGGTGCACGGCTCTGTAAAAGTTATGCAGTTAACTATTCCATCCTGCTCAGCACTCGTGAGGTTTCACCAGGTGTACTGCGTCTAACTCTAGCACCACAATTTAGGAAAGATGTGGACAAAATTGAAGAGAGTTTAGACCAGGGCATAGTCCTGGGTGGGCCATTTTGGAATCACGGCTGCCCAAGCGCTCAGCAGCAGCGTGCATTTCTCCGCTGCAGGGCCAGCCAGCGGCTACGGCTGCAGAGGTGCCAGCGCTGATGTCTCTGCTCTGGTCATGGCTGCTGGGCCTGGTGTAGCTACGACCCAAAACAGCGCACAGGAGCTGGTGCCTCTCCCCTGTTCACGGCTTTGGCCACCAAGCCCCACAGCCACGGCTGCGAGAGGAGTTAAGGTACCTGTCCTGGTGCCTCCGTCCAATCCACGGCTGTGGCCGCTGGTCAGCCCTGTGGCTGCAACAACGAAGTTTGCGCCACTGCTGGGCCTTTCCCTCCACCTCAGGGGGGCGGTTTTCGGTCCTGTGATTGGAAGCTGCCCTTGGTCGGGCCCACCCGGCACTTTCAGGAGCCTGGCTGGAAATCAGGGGCTGGCTGCACTCCTGGTTTAGAGGAGAGAAACAAGAATGACCCAACGTTTATAAAACCGCGTTTGCACTTGCTTAGCCATGGTCATTTGACTGGGTTGTTTAGAGGTCATGGCAGAGGAGAGTCTTAAGGAAGGTTTTGAAGGAGCATCAGGGAGCAGCTGATCAGACTTGACCTGGGAGTTTTCCCTCTTACGTAAAAAGACGAGAGAGAGCAGGGAGGCGTTTAAGAGACAAGGTGACTGGTCTGTTGTTATTATTTGGATTACCAGAGCTACTAGGTCCTTAGTCTTAGGCCTGGACCCCATCGTCCTAGGTGCTGTCCAGGCTCTGTATGGCACAGGAATGCTCCCTGCCCCCCAACACTTATAATCGGGGCCCTAAAAGCTACATTGTGCCTACGCTGGGCTATGAATTATTCCCGGCTTCGTTTTGCCTCATAGGACAGGAAGAACCTCACCATCCCACTGGTAAACTCGGCCGGACGAACTGCCCCTTGCCTTCTGCACCCTGAGGGAGGTCCATAGCATGCACACAACCTTGCGTGCGGTGAGGCTGGATCCCCACATTTCAGGTCGCTGGTCCCCAATGAGCGAGCGCTGTCACTGTGGCTGGTGCCTGCATGTTGGTTCAGAGGGGCGAAGCCCCGACCGTTGTTCTGGTTTTACACCCTGGTCCTTTGCAGGTCGGCTTATATAAAAAAAACAACAAGCAGTTGTGTGGCACTTGAAGACTAACAGATTTCTTTTTTGCATGAGCTTTTGTGGGAGAAGATCCCACTTCCTCAGATGCTTCGAAGATGGGTGAATTTACAGAAGGGAATGAAACTAAATGCAAGGGGGTGTAAAACATAGGATCAGGTCATAAAGTAACAGCAAATCAGAGCAGTTTACAGGCTTAAAGAATGGGAAGCCTGAAGTCAAATTACCCTTTGTAATGGGAAAAGAACCCATAATCTCGACTGAGTCCTGCTTTCACAGAATTTAGCTTGCATATTAATTCGAGTTCAGCTGTTTCTCTTTGGAGTCTTGATGTCCCAGCCTGGCTCTTAATCCTTGGGGTGCTGTGTGAACAGGTTGGGGTATCCTGAGCAATTACATACGGCGGAGGAGGAACCCAAGACATTTTGCGGCTAACTCCTGACTTTGTTGCCTACGAACTCCCACAGGTGTGCTCATTTCTGAGGAGACTCCCCACCAGCAAACCTTTACTCAGCTCTTCAGTCCTCATTCACCCTTCTGGGCTCCGTCGGATGGCTCTTGTGCTTAAGGCCTGACCCCTTAGGCCACCCATCCCTTCCCGGCTAGAAGCGTACACCCGATCCCGCTCAGATCCCCAGGAGCGCAGCACATGCCGTTATTCAGAATAAACCTCTGCGGCTGCCCTGCGAAAAACCCTCAGTCTGGGGGTGGTGGGGGGCCATGCCGCTGAGCTGTGTGTTTCTTCCCTCCAGCCTCCTTCCCCTGCCCCCAACACTGGCGCTGTTGTGTCAGGCAGTGGCAGTGTTGAGTCCATTAACCCAGCATCCAGCCCTGCCTGTGTGTGTGTTTGATCCTGCCCTTCAAGGGAAAAAAGCCCCCAAAGCAGGCACTAGTCTCCGGGAGAGAGCAAAACACCAGCCAGGGCCAGGCGAGAGGAAGCCATCAGCTCAGCGCCCTGCCTGGGTGCAAAAAGCAATCAGGCAGGAAAAAAGAAAGAGCTTGGGGTGGCGGGGGAGCCAAAAGCAGCCCCAGCCCTTGCTGTGCAGCTGGCCGGGGCTCGGCTCCCTCCTCTCCCCATTCAAAAAAGCCAAATCTGCCCCCCCTTTCCCCAGCCAGCAGCTGGAGGAGCCGTAGGGGGAGCCCTGGAGCCAGCCGCCAGCCGGGAGCTCCAGCCCTGAGCAAACTGCCGCGCTCAGCAAAACCCTCCCCGCTCGGGCAGCCGGGGCCGGGGCACCCCGAAAAGCAGCCAGCCTCTCCCAAAGCGGAGCGACACCGGAGCAGCTCCAGCCACTCCAGAGCCAGGATTTGAGCCGGTGCCTTGCCTCCCCCCCCCGCTGCTTTCTCCCCCCTTCTCCTTTCTCGTCCTGCCCCCTCCCCGCCCCTTCCCCCGGTGCATTTGCTCGCGGCTGCTGCGCAAATTAGCGGGGAGCGCTCCGGGTGCGGGATCCGGATTGAGCCCGGGACTCCGGCTTGCAAAGACGCCATTTTCTGCCTATTTCTCTCCCTCGCCAGCTCCGTGCATCCCCCCCCGCGTGTCTTGCACGCCCCGGAGCTGACAGATGAGCACAAGCGCCATGGCTTTGCCGCAGCCCGGGCGAAGGCACCTCGGGGGGCTCCGGCGGGGGCAGCCAGCCCGGATCTGAGCGCCGAGCCCCGCTCCGGAGTGGGGCTATGGGTTAGTAACCAGCAGCCCGCGTGGAAACGGCGCCGCTGCTCCGGATTGCGCGGGGGAGCGGGGTGCATGCAAAACTTAACGTCGCCTGCCTCCCCCCCGGCTCCTGGGGGCACTTTGCAATGCCGCGGGGAGGTTTTTTTTGGGGGGGGGCTCTGTCGAGTTTGCAGGGCTTTTTGGGGAGGTGGGGGCGAGTTGGCAGCTGCCCCCCTTTTGTTCATTGCAGGTGAAGTGGAGCGATGTTGCAAGCTTGCTTTTGGGGGGGGCTGCTGCGTGCATGCCAGTCTTGTGGGGAAGCGGAGTGAATCCGGTGCAGTTCACTTCGGGCTGGAAAGCTTTGGGGGGTGCCTTGCCTTGCTTTCCCCGGCGGCTCGGGGCTGACATTGAGAAGGACACGCCAGCAGCCAGGGCCGGGAGCAGGCGTGGGTCGGTGCAGGCAGCGTGTGTTGGGGGGGTCAGCAATGCACCCCCTTGCTCCAGAAGTGCATTGCACCCCCACCTCTGAGCCCCCTCCCTGGAATAAAAGGGGCACCGCTGAGTTTGGGGGGGGGGCTGCAAAGCCAGCTGCAGCTTGGGGGCGTCGCGGGGTGCCATTTGCCCCCTCCCGGCTCGGCTGGTGACCCCTGCTGTTGTGCCTCTCACACTCCCAGGGCCAGCAGGCCGGGCTGCGTGTGCATGTGCACGCCCGCGTGTCCCGAGCCGGAGTGTTTATGTCTACAAAGGCAGTTGAGAGCAGGATTTCCGATTCGTTTCCGCTTCCAATAAAGGGCGCTGATTAGCTGGGGCTGGCCGGGTGGGAGCCACGCTCCGGCGGGGGGGTCGGTGGCCCCTTCCCCAGTTTTGGGGGCGCCCCCCAGGAAATTGACGCGCTTTGTCAGTTTCAGCCCAGCTGCGGGGATCCGGGACCCCCAAACCCCCTTCCCCCGGCGGGCGGGAAGCTGCATGGTTTTAAACCAATTTGGCTGCAAGCGACAGCGGCCGGGAGCTGGGGGTGTGTGGCCCAGCGGCTCACACCGAATTGAGGGGGCGCGGTGCCGTGTAAACGGGGCTATGTGGCGTGGCGGCGGGGGAGGATTCACAGCCTGGCTTTGAGGCCACTTTCTCCCCCGGCCCCTGGGGCTGCTCGGTGCACGGCGCCCAGGCACGTTTCTCTCCCTGCCCGGCTGCCTCCGGATCCGTTTCGGGGCGTTTACATTGCTGGCTGCTCGCAGGAGCCGGAGGAAGCAGCTGAGGATGGGAAAGGCAGCAAGGAGCAGGGCTGGGACAGTTCATGTAAAAATCGAGCCCTTTCCTTAATGCACCTGGCCTCTGGGCTGCGAGGCTGGGTTGGTATCACAGGCTGGGTGGCATTTGGTGGTGACTGTAATCTGAACTGAGCACTGGGAGGAGTAGGTGGCAAACAAATGTACTGGGGGACATGCAAAGGGAAACAATATTATTTCTCTCTCTTTTCTGAATACTGAAGCTGAAGGTGTTGCATTACCTGCTAGGAATAAGCAAGCCTGTAGACTGGCTCAGTTTAGGCTGCATTGGTTTGCAACCATCTGCCAGGCTCTGTATGCCAGTGGGTGAGCGGTGTCGTTCAGTTGCCTGATATGCACAGCTGTCAGATTGAAAGGAGTGTCCTAGGCAAGCAAAAGGTTGAACTTGCTAGTCCTCTGCTGTCAGGGGAAGTCATTTGATTCCTTTCACAGTGACCTGAGGATTTCAGGGGTAAAGACGAGTGGGCAAATCAATCCTGTGCTTCGTATTAAGGACCCAAGTGGTAAAAATTGATAAACAGCCTCTGCAGCCAGGACTAACTTGCTGCAGTCAACAGTAAATGTTGCAGGTGTCCTGATGGTGCCGGGGAGTGGTATTGCACATCTAAGGAAATAAGCAAGGAGTCCCGTGGCACCTAAAGACTAGCAAGTTTATTTATTGCATGAGCTTTCGTGGGAGAAAATTCATGGCCGTCTTCAAAGTGTCTGAAGTGGGGTTTTCTCCCACAAAAGCTCATGCGATAAATAAATTAGCTAGACTTTAAAAGTGCCACAGCACTCCTTGCTTGTTTTGCTGAACTAGACTAACACACCTACCCCTTTGAAATTAGGGAAATAAGTATCCATGGCCTTAGAGAAGAGAAAGGAAAGTTTTTATTTAAATAAAAAGATATGTACAAGTAGCTCTCTCTCTGTGTAACCACATTCTGTTACATTAGCCTCCAGTGCTATTAATACTCCCAGTCAGTAACTGTGTGGCACTGAAGTGAGAAACATGGTTTAAAAAAAAAAAGTTCTCCATACAGTAGTTGTTCTTCAGTCTCTATGGTAAGATAGGAATGGTTATGTAAAGACAAAACCACACCACAAACAAAGATTTCTCTCCCATCTTCTCTCAGCTTTGACTTTTTCATTTTATTTATTTATTTTCTTATATCTCAAACTAAAAAATTTAATTGAAAGTGGAAATCTATTGGGAAGTAAGGGTGCCAGGAAAAACTCAAGTTTTCTCTGCAACTAGGGACAGGGAATAAATAATGTTTTGCTGATGTTATTTCAAGTTGCTTGAGCTCTTTGGTTCCTGCCAAAAAACCCAGCCTAGATTAACATGTTATCATTTTAGGAGGATGAGCTATCTGAAATATAGTGAAATGGTGCGTTAAGTTTGCGCAAAGCCATCAAGCGTAGTAGGTGCTGGCAAACAAAAGAAATAGTGGTTTTGATTATTAAGAACAGTTGAGCTACTTGGCTCTGCTTGATATTTATTAGGTTTCTTTGTGCAAGCCTGCTTTTCAGTATCATTTCAATTAATACACATTGATTACTTTCGTATCTGGTCCATTCTAACTAAATGACTAACTGAAAACTGGTGCTGAGCATCTGCCTAGCATCAATGTAAGAACATCATTTTTGCCTTCATTTATTATTTAATCTGCTTTTATAATCTCCCAACCTCCTGATTCCTTTCCCCTCCTCAGCTCTCCAACCCTTTCCCTTCTCCATCTAACACCTCTTAGGTATATATAGGAGCCTCCCAAAAGGACTTTTGTTCTTCATTACAAGATCTGGGCTAATCCGAATTCCAGTGACTTTTCTGCCCTCTCAGTAGGGTTCAATTGCTCATACCTAATCTTTCCCTTCTGTTTTCTTTCTCCTTTGGACAGCACCCTCCAGGATGGAAAAACTATTGCCCTGTGCTTAGAGACTTGCAATTATGCAGCAGTGTTGACTCTTGACCCAACCAATAGCAAGAGACACTATTGTCTAATGAACCACATCGCACAGGCCTGGAGTCCAAAGGATTACTGTGGTGGAACTGATATCTCTCCCAATGAATTGACGAGTGATTATTATCAGCATGTGCAGATGATCTCCCTCAATTCCCCTTATAGTAACCACGTCACTAGAGTTTAGCCCGTTTTTGTAAGAACTGTTTCGAAGACTTCTTCGTCCAAGTATGATTTGAAAGCAAGACAAAAAGTTGCACAAAAGTGTGCTGCATTTTAAAATCAATGATGTGCACTGAAGAAATTGTAAGATTTAATGGCTAGATTGTTGCCAGGTAGCCTTTCTTTGTGTATATGGAATGGCACATGCGTGTGAAGCAGTTAGACACAAATGGTGAACAATGAAAATAAGTGCTTAAGCAAAATCTGTGCCCACCACACAGTTGAGGGCTTGGTGAAAGCCGTATGAAAAATGTAGCCCTTGGGTTTACACATTACTCATTAGGAGTCTTAGGATGGCTAATATAATAGCATTCTCTTTCTGGAAGCTTGAGTTGAATTGAATCTGGGAAAGCCCATCACTGGAAGATCAGGTGTGTGCGGATTAATGCGTAGAACTTTTTGGGGGAAACACCCCCCAATACCTTGCTGCTGGTTTTCTGATTCTTGTACTGTCACTATCTTATTTCTACCTATGACATCATCAGGTTGCTCTTGCCCTAAAATAACATGGAGGAAATAAAATTACTCTTTTAGGCTATGTCTACACCTAAAAACCTTAAGCTTGGTTAGTCCAAACTGACTTGGTTAGTCCGAAGTAAGTAGTTTGAAAGTTAGTTTGAAATAAGCACTTTTTTAGTTCAGGCTAACTTTTAGTTCAAACTAACTTTTTAGTTCGGACTAACAAAGCGCGGTTTGTTCAAACTAAAAAAAGCTCTTAGTTCGAATTAACCGCTAGTTTGAACTTGTTTAGTTCAAACTAATGTGTTTACATTGGGCTAGTTCGAACTAAATATGCAAATAAGTTTGAACTAAGCAGTTACTTTGGACTAACCAGCTGAACTAACTAGTTGAACCAAGCTTGCTTAGTCTGAACTAAAACTTTTTTTAGTTTGATCTAGGCAAAGCCTAGTATAAACAGGGTTCAAATTAGCTTGAATGAAGGCTCCTTAATTTGAACTAATTTGCTCATGTAGACAAGGCCTTAGAAAATAGCTATCTTGGTAAGAGATTGTCCCGACTCAAAATTTTGGATCCAGGACTCTCAGCTTTGAGGTACTATGTGATCTGAAAGAGGAGCCAGATTTTCTGGATTGGGTCCATTTCCCAATGTGATTTGGACACATGACCAAATTGCAAACATGAGACGTTAACATAGCCACACAGAAGGCAGGCTCAAAGCTTTGGATTTAGCTCTTCTTTTTGTTCAAAAATGGACTTTTCTCTTGACATTGCTTCGAACGTTTGTTGCCTATTTTGACCTGCTTATCTACAGGATGCTGTGAAGAGGTGGAGGCCCCCAACATGGCATCTGAATTCTTCAGTCCCTTTTAAGTGGGCATGAAAAATGAACAAAGCAACATTATTAAATTGGGTGAAAGCCTAGGAATGATCCAGCATGTCTTCTTTAAACTAGAGAAGTATGGAGAGGAGTTGGAAAAGGGTGATTTAGTTTATCATCTGTGTGGGGGAAAGAGACCATTTCTCCTTTTGGAAAAATGGATTTAGCTCCTCCTTCATTGGAGTCTGGTTTGTTTTGTAGCCCAGGCCATCCAACCAGCACCGTGGAGAATAGTGGTATAAACCACAAAAAATAATTTGCCTTTGCTTCAAGTTGTGGTGAAGTAATAGTTGGATGTTAAAACCAACCTGCTACTATTAATTTATTTATGATTTTGCTATCTTACAGCTATATAAAATGGAGAAATACCGGAACTTCTTGGCCTCAATGAATCTAACAGAGATCTATAGAAATATCTTTGGAATTCGATTAATTTGCTAGAGAGTGAAATCCTTCCTCTGTGCTTTTTCGTATAGAAATCAGTAGCAGGAATACAGCAAAATTCAATACCAAAGTTCTCATAGTCTGTTAAATTCTTTAGTATTTTTCCAGAAAGGATCAGTCGAATTGTGAAGGTTAATTAAGTACATTTGATTAGCGCTTTGAGGTCAACAAATGTAAAGGGCTGTATACATGCAAAGTATTATTGTAGGTCAAAGTGCTATAGATAGAAGCTATTAGTCTTAAATAGTTTGTTATTAACCTTTGAATGCATATGCAACTTTCACATTTTGCATCCAACAATTTCAAGTTTTCTTTTTGGTTGATGGTGGGAGGTTTGTTTTAGGAGGGAGGGAAAGGTTAAGCAAAGGTGTGTGTGTATGTGTAGGTGGGGGAGGGAGAAATACTTTTGGCTTTTCATTAGTTTCTAACCACATGATTTTAGACCAGGCAACAGTTGGGATTTGAACTGACATTTTAATAGGAACATAGAGCTGGTTGAGAACTTCTGCTTTGGCCTGAGGTAAGAGAAAGGTTTTGAGTCACCCAAGTTATGACCATTTGAAAACTGCACACTGAGAATGCCCAATAGAAAACTTGAGGTCTGTTTAGATGCACTGAGCAGAAAGGTTCAGCTAGGTAAGTGGCAGTCATTTAAAACTTGCCAAATTGAAATGTTCATAACTTCAGGATGACAGCTCTGATTTTGTGCCATCTGAGCATGTCTGGCAGCTCTTGTTGGGTCCTAAAAATCAAGCTAAATTTGAAGAGAAGTTGGTTTATTCTCAATGAGGGCCTTGCTGTGCTGTGCACTATCAACCAATTACCAGAGACAGTCTCGGTCGGCAATCTCTGGAACCATCTTAGTACATATGTGTTTAGGACCTAATAAAATACTCATTAAAGTTAATGGGCATCTTCCCACTGATTTGGGCTTGGATTTGGCCCCTCCAAGGTACGTTCTAGCACCTTCATACCATGTTTGTACTTAGGCTGCACTACCAATGGACTCTAACTTGCCCTTGGCTAACTAGCACCTTGTACATTTTCACGTGTGTCCTTAATTGTTTTTAAGGTTCTGTTGTGTCACAACACCTGGATACCTGCTAGTTACAGATGTGGACTTTATTTTAATTAAAAAACAACTTGGGAAATTATATAGAAGAAATGTCAATGATGCTACTGAAAGCTGGCAAAGCAAAGCACATAAAAGTTTGAAAACCTGAATATTAAAGATGAAGAGATAATCCCGACTTTGCCCTTGTGCTTTTAGGCATGGAGCAAAATTCCGCCCCCAGCTGCGTTTGTCAAATTTCACTGAAGACAGCAGGGTTATAGGGGAGTAATTGAGGGCTTGTGTTAAATTTAGTCTTTAACTATGAGTGATGCTGAATGCGTCTCAGCCTTGCCTTCCTCTCCAATGGACAAAGGTGTGGAGAAGCAATTTGACACAGAAGCAGCAGCCTTTGAGCAGTCATGGTTCAGCGACTAGCTGAATCCACACCCAGCCAACCTTCAGGTCCAAGCTTGGGTTGCTGGTGGGTGTGAGCCACATTGCTCTGAGCTGAAGCCAGTCCTGTGTGGTTGAGTGTGTGGGAGGAAGGAAGGATGCATTCACAAATAATCACTGGGTTTCAACTCTGTGCATGAGAAAGTACTCGTGCAAATTGAAGTGCACTCTGCTCGGATACGTTGAGTCTTCAGTGTGCATGTGCAAATAGGGAACTCGTGTGCCTATTGCTGTGCAGACTCAAAACCTCAACATGCTGCTCTCAAAGGTAGTATGGCGTTATGGGCCTCATGACTGATAAGTGTCGGTTATTTGATCATTTGGTTGACTGTAGTTACTGCCATCGAAATGTACCTAGCTGTTCCCATCATGGAGTCTCATGATTCTGTAATCTACCATCTCATGTCTCCATGCTGAGAAAACAGATACACGTGTGTGTAATCCACATACCTGCATGCCTGTATAATTATGGATATGCACAAGCTGTCATTCGTGTTTGTCAGTTTATTACTCTCTGTGTGCACGAGGTTACCTGCAGAATCACATGGTAGCAAGATATCTCTAAAGCGGTGGTTTTCAAACCATGGGTCGGGACCTGGCATTGGTTCATAGACCCTCAGGCATTGGGTTGTGACACCCCCTGCTATTGTCTCCAAAAGACTGGAATGCATTGCTCAAAGATGTAACTGTTGGGTCACCGGCATAAATGATTTTTTCAACTGGGTCCTGAGGAGAAACCTTTGAAAACCACTGCACTAGAGAGTGGTTTTCCTAGTCCACCAAAAAAACCAAGGAGTCGTGTGGCACTTAAAGACTAACAGATTTATTTTTCACATGAGCTCTCGTGGGAGAAAATCCCACTTCGCCAGATGCTTTGAAGATCTGACGAAGTGGGATTTTTTCCCACAAAAGCTCATGTGAAAAATAAATGTTAGTCTTTAAGTGCCACATGACACCTTGGGTGGTTTTTTTTTTTTTTTTGCTGAACTAAACTAACATGGCTATCCCTTTGGAAATTTCCTAGTCCACCCCTCTTACATTTTACTGTCACGGAGAACCCTGTTTCACACTTGCCTACCACCTTACTGAGCACTGAGAAAATGACAAAGGGTTAAGAACAGTGGTAGATCTTAGACTGTAAGTATCCCATGGAAAGAAGTGAAGGTTACGTTTATTGTTTGTTGAACAGATCCTAGACCAACCAACTGAGCTTCGCATGGAGCCGTGTCTTATTTATGTCTCCTGCAGATTTGACCCTTCGTTTTTGTGCATGTTTAGATATACAAAATATTGAAAAGCACCTTCCCAAGGATGCAGGACTCTTTGATCTGTATTAAAACAAACAAAAAAGGAACCAGTTTAATTGTCAAACTTTGGGGTTGTTGTATCAGAAGTACATCACTGAGACACCTGAAGTCCCTTTGTTATCAGTTCTGTTGGTTGCTTTAGCTCGAAGGGGAAATCTTTCTCCCTGTGGTTCTTGAGATGGAGGTGAGAAACCACCACAGGTGAAGGGCTAAGGGATGTTACTGTCAAATCCTTAGCAGAGGTAAAAAGAACTGTTGTGATGTTTTTTCCAGTGCCCTGTCAATACCGGGTCTCTCTCTCCCAAATCTTATGATCAGGGAAGATAACTCGACATACATCTACATAGGGATAAAAACTCCAGCCTGAGCCCACACCTCTACACGGAAATTTTCTGAGCCCAAGTAAGCTGATCCTGGCCAGCCCCAGGTTTTTTATCACTGCATAAACTTACCCCTAGCAGTCTGAATGCTATGTTTGAAACTCCTAGACTTTTGAGATGAGAGAGTTAGGACAGGCTTCTTTCTCATTCTAAGCTAGAAAAAGTCACACAGCTTCCTGTATGTCAGGCTTTGCCTACACCAGAAGGCTGACATAGCTCTGCTGACAAACTGACCCCATGTAGATGAAATTTATAGAATTCATTTGACAGCATCAGCTGCCTATTCCTGTTCCAGACATGAAACAAGCTATGCTTGTGGAAAGGACTGTGTCATCAGTTTTGCTATATCTCTGCTAGGCTTTTTGCTGGCATTTGCTACATGTAGTAGGGGTGGGATTCCCTCCCCCCCCCAACGCATATAGGTCTGCAAGAAAAACTCTGATGTGTAGACCAGGCTTCAGGCTTTTGGATAAGATCTTAAAACCCAAACTCCTGCTGCCCTATGTGGATGTTGAGGATTATTTGATGCTTTTCAAATGGTAGGTCTTTGACCAAAGCTTTCCGCTGGGTATACTGTGTGTTGTCTGTTGGTCTTTACCCCAGTGGTAGCTGCATTTTCCTTGGGATGAAAGGTGAAGAACATGAAGTGTGTAGTCCCCAATGCTTTATGCAGTTTTAAATGGGCAAAGTACAGAAGCTTCCTGGGTTATTGTTGTTTATTCAGTGGTAAGGGATTTTTGCTGTTGAATAGAAAGTGTATGTCACATGGGGTTCAGTGACATCACATGGCACAGGAGTGGGAGTCAGGAAACTTGGGCTTTTTTCTGACTCCACTACTGATCTTAGGGGATTCCCCTTATCTGTGCCTTGGTTTCCCCATCTATAAATGGGTATAATTGTATTTACTTTCTATGGATGAAAGGAGAGACGCTTCAGTAGTTGTAGTGGTGACTGCAATTAGTATAGTATTTAAAACTTAGGGGAGTATCCCTGTAAATGCTTTGTGAGACATTTACTCGTGCTCACTGTGTTTCAGAAGGTGCAGGAAGTCAGCTAGAGTAGCAGTGTATATGAAGCATGTTTGTGTATCTTTAATAAGGACTTTTGCCCATGTGGCTGTGCCTGTCTGGTTTCTTTATATAATTATTGTTGTCGAAGGAGCAAAGAGAGCACCAGGCTGGTACCTCCTTGCAGGTAGAATCCACAATTCTGCGACACTTCCACAGAAACATTTAGCACGTGGATGCTGTTTCAGTCATTAGCAAATGCTCTGTTGAATCAGTTGACAGTTCTGGCAATTCCTCACTGGAGAGTTTGCATGGCTACTTGAAGCAACACAAGGAAACAAACCAGCGACATACTGCTATAGTGATCTAGGATGTCCGTGAGGCAGAGCAAGGTCTTAAATCCACGAGTCTCAGGGTCAAAGCCTGTGCTTAGATATGTGCATGTCAATCCCACTGAAACTGTTTGAACATTCACAAGTAGAATTTAGCACACAGCATTTGGTCCTTCACTTGCATTTATCAGCAGACATGCGGAGAAACTCACTCAATTAAGAACCAATGCTAAATTGCATGGAACTCCATGTCATTCACCTGTGAATTATCCTTCCATAAAATCAAGCCTTGCAGGTGATTATGTTGTCTGCTGGGAAGTAGTTTCAAAGGGTGTGATGTACTTGTAGCAGGGTATTGGCCATCGCCTAACTCTATGAACCTCAAAAGATCTGCAGAGTTGGTTTGGATTAACATTTAAAAGACTGAACTAACCAAACCTTCAAACCTTTAAAATAGAGTTGAAAACCTCTTGTAAACATGCTTCCACTAGAATTCTAGGTTTGCACATAGCCAGCTGGGCCAGAAGAACCTTCGCTTTTACTTGCAGCCCCTGGTGACCTCAAAGCCATGTGACAATGCAAATGATGAGAAACAGATCCAAGCCACAAACCAGGGGTCAAACTTCCCCTTGATGTTTAGATCCAGGATTTGGTTTGGAGTTTGACTTTATGACTACAGAGAAAACAGAAGCTGTCTAAATCTTTTCTCATTGATCCCTAATTTTATTATCTTCAGCTCCAAAGAAGCTACCTAGTATCTTTTTTTTGGGCAAGGCTTTAGGGCTATGCTATCAAGGGGATATTGTCACTTTGGAAGAAATAACATTGCTTCTCCTGTGAGTGACTTACTCCTCTGGTATCTCCCACTAGCATGTCTAGTATTGTCTTCCAGCCTAGTGCTTTAAAGTTTGACATAGTTCCCAGTGCTGGCATGCCTGAAGCCGAGGAAAGGAATAGAGGTGGGGAATTACCCAGCAGACTGCTTATTCAGGAGCCTGAACTGAAGTTTCCGAACTAGTCAAAGCCTGTGTAGTCTGTCCAAACAAGAAAGACAAGTGTGATGCCCCATGGCCCAAGTCATTTAGCAATTAACCCTGAAGCAGAACAATGAGCTACCTTCAACAGTGATCCCTTTAATTCCTGTAGAGAGGTATAGTTCAGCATTGCTTGTTTATTGCTGCAGGTCTGCTGATATCGTGGTTTACAGATTCTAGCCCCGGATGAAGACAAGATTCTCAGGCCTAATTCTGATCTATTTTACACCCCATCTAGATCCAAAGTCTGCATTAGGAGCCTAAGTTTTGGTCAGCACTTTATAGGCAGAAATTCAAATCCTTTTGTGACCTTTCCAGAGTTTGGAATCAGGGTTTTATTCCAGGTCCTGACTTGAAATGGTCTTCAAATCTAGTTAACTTTTTGTTGATGAGTTAGATGCTGTAGTTGCATCTCTGCCAACGGAGTGGCACATTCTGGCCCTGATGGTTTGAATGGTCAGTCTCCACGAGAAACCGCTTAGTCGCTCTACCCAGATGGGCAAGGGGTTAGTGTCCTTCAGGGAGAGGTTCAGTACAGGGCGTCCATTGCAAATGCATGCAAGCCGTAACTTGCTGGAATGCCGTACCGTGGGACTTCACCAACGTATGTTTATTTCAGTCTTCGGTGTGCAAGTGTGTGTTGTGTCCCTCTGCAAGGAAATTTAGCAATGCCAAATGAATAAGGAGTTTCATTTGATTGTCCTGGGTGCAAGTGGAAGATATCCTTGACCCTGATGCCATCTCCTATTGGCTACAAAGCGTGGCAAGGGGCCAGAACAATTAACTAGGAGGTAGCCCTTTCTGTGAGGTCAGACTCAAACCTTCTCTCATGCTTGCTACGTGCAGGGGGTTCTTACTTTTCCACTCAAGGGCTGGGTTATGGGTTTCATTGGTTTTGTGACACCTGGTGCCTCTGTCCAGGGTGATTCCTCTCAGTGCCCAATTCACAATATTGCTTCTCTGCTGGCGAGGAGTAGAAAATGCAGTGCACAAGAAAGCCCGGCAAAGAGATGACAAAACCCCAATATAACAACATAACAAAGGGGGACTTTTTGGGAACAGAAAGATGGGATCTAAGGAAGGGAAAGATTAGAGTTAGCTAAAAATACTAGACATCTACACAATTCCCACCTCCCAATACTCCCAGCTCCCTCCCTGGCCTCTCCCTAGGTGGATGGCTGGCGGAGGCTGAGTTCGGAGGTGAGTGCTGTGATGTGGAGAAAGTTGGCTGGCATAACCAAAAAGAAAACATAACCAAAAAGAAAAGGGGTCCTCTAAGACTATCTTTGCCAGGGTGGGCCATGGTCTTCTCCTGGGTCTTCAGTCCCGTGAGCATCTCAGCTGGCTCTTGGAAGCTGGTGCCCGCTTGGATCCCTGCCAGTCTATTTGTTGATCCCCACCTGGCTGATTCTGCTCAAAGCCTCCTTTTTGACACTGGGAGTGAGGGGTTAATTAGAGGTTCCCTGTGCTGCTCTGCTTCTCTCTGGGAATTAGTTGGATCCTGGGTCTGGGGTTCCTCTTCTTGGCCCACCCGCTACCTGATTTTCAAAGAGTAGCTCCCAACGCTGAAACTAAACCTTGTTTCTGTGTCTCTGAGTCAGTCTGCACACTCCCACTGAGGGACTGAGCATCCTTGCCCCAGCAAACAGCTTGTCCAAATTACCCTGGGCAGGAGCTTGTTGATCTCAGCAGGCATTTCTAATCTGTCCCTCCCTCCCCTGTCTTCAGGCCTGCTGGGAAGTCATGTCAGGGGACTCCAGCAGCCACTGTTGTCATGGTCCAGAAGTCCAGTGTTCCAGGAGCTTGCAAACTCCAAGAGTGGGTTACAGCTGCATAATCAAAATATTCAGGCAGGTGATGTGTCCCTTATTTAAAATTATAATTTTATGAGCTATTGAAACCTTCCCATGTTCAAAGCAATGTGCAGGCATTAACTGATTCATCCTCCGGACACCCTGTTGAGTGAGGTGGTGGTATCCTCACTGCATAGGTGGGGTATCATTTACCTTAGTGGTTAAGTGAGGTGTGGGTTTAATGGCTCTGGACGCTGAAGCCTTGTCTCTATCCACAGAAGAGACCAACTTGAGCAGAAGCTCGTCTGTATGTTCTGCCTGTGTATCTTAATAATGAGCTGGAGAAACCACTTCCAGGGCCAGTTGATAGTTCAGTGTCTGTGAATTGCTCTGTTCTTAGTTCTTCTGCCAAAAAGGAAGCCAGCTGATGTTATTTATGGTGCTTTCATGTGGACATCAGTCTAGCAGGAACATTGCTTGGGTCACCATAATATTTAGTTGTTGGACGATAAGGGCTTTTCATCACTACTGTTGCAGGCCAAGATTAGACCAGTGACCTCTGGCCATGCTTCAGTGGAAATCTGAGAAAAGGGTGCCCAATATCATTTTTCCTGAACTTCAAGGTCATCCAAAGAACTTTAAAAAGAAGAAAATAGAGTTGTGCAAACTGCAGTTCCTACACGAGAGCTGGTACCATTTCCGATGCCAAGCTGTGGCCTGGAATGACAAACTGTATATAGACTAACATGGCTACCCCCCTGAATCTGGTACAGTGAAACAGAGAAGGGGGCACACTGTAGTGTGACCAGTCATCAGTAGTATTTCCCAGTATTGTCTCTACAGTTTGTTGTTACTGGGAGGGTTTGGGAAATCCTTATTTTTGTTGAGATTCTGTATGCAGCTAGGTCCACAGAATGTTATTCACTGGCTGCTTTGTGCTGGCCTTGGTTTCTCTAACTCTGCTTGAAACATGCCTATTTTTTGTTTCATCTATATTTAAACCTCCATAGTTTCTCCTGTACCTTCAGGTCAAGACTTTCAAAAGGGATAAGAGGATAGGTGCCTCAATTTTTTTTAGTTTCCAACTTAAGGTAACTTAAAATTTTCAAAGGTTGGGGGCTTTCTGAAAGCCAGCCCTTTCAACATGGGCATCCACAGATGTAGGTATGTGAAATTACTAGTCATTTTTGAAGATGCTGGCCTCAGGGTTTCTTCCAGCCCTCTAAACACTGATGTAACTGCATTTCTGGTGTTTTTCCAGCTAGGTGCGATGCAAACGAATCGCAAATCCAAGCTATTCAAGTTGTGTGTAGACGGACATACGTATATCTGTGTGTGTGTGCGTGTGTGTATTTAATTAACCAGTCCATCTCACTGAGGTGCACGTTGTCACCATTTGATGGTTGGCTGTCCATTAGTATTTCAGGCCCTGGTTCTGGCGGGTGCTGAGTGCTGTCAAGCCCCATGTGCTTCACTGAAGGCACTCAATACCTTGCAGCAGGCGTGCAGTGCTTTGCTGGTTTGGCTCCATCTTGGGGAAGCCCAGTAGTGCTCTGTTTCCGTCTATCTCACGGTTGCATTTTGATACATGCATGAGGGTTGACTTCCTTTTTCTTTTTTCTTTCAACAGTTGCGGCTTTGATCACTTCTGAACTCCTTCCAGCATCTGGACTATTGGGACTCTAAATTTTACAGACATTTACCATTCAATTCCTGGGGTTCCTTCCCCTCCCCTCTCTTCTCCTCACCACCTTCCCCTCTTATAAAACTCCAGTGCACTGCGGGATTGCCATGGAGACCAGGGAGACCCTAGGCAGCTCCCGGCAAAGGGGAGGTGAGGCCGATTTCTTGTCAGCTTCTGTTGCCTCTGCCAAGCCTCCACCTGCTTCTAACTGTACGGGGGAGACCATGTTGCCTGCTTCAGGCTCTGGGAAAGGGGTCCCAGTGAGCGGAGAACGAATGGAGCCAGAAGAAGAGGATGAGTTGGGTTCTGGGAGAGATGTGGATTCCACTTCCAATGCCGATAGTGAGAAATGGGTGGCAGGAGATGGCCTGGAGGAGCAGGAGTTTTCAATCAAGGAGGCTAACTTTACCGAGGGGAGTCTGAAGCTGAAAATCCAGACCACTAAGAGAGCTAAGAAGCCCCCTAAAAACCTGGAGAACTATATCTGCCCACCTGAGATCAAAATCACTATCAAGCAATCTGGAGAGCAGAAACTTTCCAGAGGTGGGAAAAATAGCAAAGCAGCTAAAGAGGAGGACAGAGGGCACTCCAAGAAGAAGGTAAGGGCACCGATGCTTTCATGTGACTTCTTCCTTATTTTTCCTCCTTACTAGCTGATCACAGCTTATGAACTGAGCTGTTTCCCTCCTCCCCTGGCCCTCTTCCACTGTTTTTAACACAAGTCTGTGCCGCATGGGTGGGAGTGAGATAATCTGATCAGACGTTCAAAACAATAAGAGCCAAATTCTACCCACAGGTGCATACATGCAACCCCCGCTAGGCCATGACCCCCATCCTCTTGGGAAGGGGTTGGGAGCCAGCTGCAAGCTTCCAAAGGAAGGATATGGTCTTGGGTACTGGACTCCTCTTTTCCAGAAATAATAGGAACCAGCCTTATTATAAAAACTGATTAGAACACAATGGGGTTTTCTGTGCTTGCTCACTGTATGGGTGAATTATCTGCCTTACCAGGGATCCCTGGGAGTGGAACTAACCTGCAAAAAGTTGCCTGAGTTCACACAGCCCTTAACCACTTCTTCTGAAGGTCCTAGAATAATGAGCTTAGACTTTAAGGTGTCCAATCTTTGTGCACAAAAAATAACCTTCGCCCATTTTGCCCAGAGTTCTGCCTGGTTAACAAGGAACCAATATAAACCAGAGGCAGCCTGTTACTCCCGTGCACAACATGGAAATGATCTTGAATTGTCCTTTTGTATTAGTGCTGAGTAGGTCAAAAGTTCACCGGTCCTTCTAGGGCCTTTTCTGGTTTGTGTTTTAGTTGAGCATTAAGCTTATTAATTAAATGACAGATAAATGATGTACACAATTACTAATTACTGTGTGCCTGGGCACATTTGTTCAGTTCCATGGTTTTGTAAGCTTTGATGGTGTTGCAAATACAGGTATGCGCACAATGAACAAATGCACTCGTACGTTGATATACAGGGCTAATGGCTCCATTACTCTCGCTTACGGCGTTGTACCAGATATAGTAGAGTTATAGCTGAGAAATTACTTCCATCGTTATTTCCATTTTCTTCCAGTGCTTATCACAGTCTTGAATACTCTTTGGGCTGAGATTTCTTATTCTTTTCATTGAGTGAAAATGTATGATCTTGTGTTGGTTTAGCCAAAGTGATCTTAATGAGTGCGAATGTACAAGGACCGAAAGCAAGGACAATTTTTCTTCAGGTTCCCTGTGAATAACATGCTGCAAGTGGGTGGAGTATGTTACTTTTAAGTCACTAAAGTGATTTATTTGAGCCATTTATCTGCTATGAAGCGGATTTCCAGAAAGCTGGATGTCCACCAATGTAAATAAATGTTTAGGCCCAGATACGTATACCTTTACTCACATTGAGCAACACCCTACTCCACAAGTAGTTCTCCTGATTTCTGTGGGACTGCCTGTTGTGTGAGAGAGAATCCAACATTACTAAAGGTATCGCAATCTGGCAATTAGTGGTTGTGTGTCCAAACAAACAGTTGTAGAGCCATATGATTGTGGAACCATACTGAGAAAAACCACACACTGACTTTACTTACTATATATGGATCAAGGAGAACTTCCAGGGCTTTTATTGGAAATCAGGGTCCTAGCATCAGAGTGTGTTCATTTGCCTGCACGGCTATCCAAATAGGTACGTGTGTGTGTGTGTGTGGTTTTTTTTTCTTTCTTTCTTTAAACAAACAGTAACTATGGAAATGACATGCAAAATGCCTACAACTTTTCAGCCTTAAGGCTGGGATTTGACTCACACAAAGGTATGGATATCAGTGGCTTTATGTTGGTGTGAACAGAGTACGTCACTTTTGTAAGTCGTTGACATTGAGCATTTTTGTCGTACATAGATGCTTCCATCAGGAATCAGAGTCTCCTTGTGCTTGGCACACACACATAACAAAAAGACTGTGATCTCTTTGAGGAAGGGGTAATCTAAGCATACCGCAAGAGACAACAGATGGATACAATCCACAGATGAGGAACAAAAAACAATGACAAGATGATTACAAATAACATAATCAACAGGGCTCACAGTGCTATGGCTGCCTAATCATTGTCCAGTTAGAGTCTCCATAAAGAGACAGCGAAGGTGGTGGAGCGGTTAAAAGGAGAACAGGGCAGAAGCATTGATGATTGTTCACAGCCAAGAGTCCCTGCCCCAGGAGAGTTTGAAGTCTATGAGGTCTGATCTTTTGAAATCCTGAAACCGATAGGCTAAGTCAAGTGAGTAAGTGCTGCTCAGTCTCCAGGTTTCAGAGTTAGGACCCAAATGAAGGGCAGCTGCAGCAGGAGATGATGGGGGACAGGTAAAGTGAAGCGAGGTCAGAGCTACAACAGCAAAATCATGTGATTGCTGAACGACTGATGTGCCCGTCATCAGGGTTACACAGAATTGTTTTGTACAGATACAGTTAATTTGAGGTTAGGAGGAAATTCTGCAAATTGAAATGACTTGAACTGGAGCTGAGGCTTTCTTGCTCTTCTGAGGGTTTTTCCCATGTAGAGGAGCAGGTATATCATCTAGGGAGGTTTTGCATTGGCTTACAGAAGCAATGCCAGCTTTGTCTATGTATGAGAAAGAGACAGTGTTATTTAAGCCAGCAAGGGAACGGTTGGTGCTTTAGTGCTATTTATTTCTACAAAGTTAGAGTGCCTTCAGCTTCTGTTACTTTAGCAAAAGCAAGCTCAAGAGCTCAGTAACCCAGGAGAACAGTAGCAATCAGGAATGATACAGTGAAGCCTGTGGGCCAGATTTTCTGTTGGCATAATTCCACTAGTGTCAGAGGAAATGTTGGCCCAGCACATATTTTTCCTTGGGACTGAGAGCAGTGATGTTATTCCAGTTAGCCACCCGGTTCTGTATTCAGGGCTACCCACTTCATTGAACTCCCATGGATCATGACTTGTACACAGCTAGGTTTGGCTGAATTCAATTTTTCTTATTTTTATAATTTTGATGGATAATGTCAATGCTTATTTTTCTGCCTTTTATTTATTTATTTTAAATTTTGACCTACTGAATTGCTCACAGTTGTGGGAAATTATTTCATGCTACTGTGACAGGTTTTATACAGTTTAAGATGGCAATGCTAAAGTCTCTCAAGCAACTTTTGCCTTCCTCTGCCTATCTGTAAATTTTGATTGGTATTGATAGAAATATATATTTATATATGCTTCTTTGTGCACATTTGGAGAAACTAACATTTATCAACATCGATTGTTATCGGTCGAACCCTTCTAAGACTATCCATAGACGTTAATGTGAACGACAGCAGTGCAAATGGCTATTTTACACCTTGAGGAGTAGTGTTCAAATTTATTCCTCCCTCCTCCCCGCCCCTAAGGAGGGGCTAACTCTATTAGGACTTGAAAAATCACTTAGGTTTGTTGCATAATAATTTAAACCACATCTACAGTGAGTCCCCAGTGCTTTCAAATATCTCTTCAGCATGCTTACAGGAGTTTCAATACACATAGCACAGAGGGCGAGTAATGAAAACATGGAAGCAATTTAAGTAACAGCATGTGGGTACACAAAGGAGTGGTGATGGCAGTGAAGCAAAAGGGCTGCAAACTGGGGAGATGGTGTTTATTCAGTAGCCACTTAGGGAGGAAGCTCTGCCTCTTTCTTAGTCTTATGGCTTCTTCTGTTTATAAGACAGCATGGGCTAATGCATCAGTTCTCAGTCTGTGGTCCATGGACCAGTGGTGCTTGGTGGAATGGAATCTGTCTGTTCACAGGGGAGAGGAGTGCCCCTCTCTGTTTTCATCTGCTACGTTATATTAAAAGAAGCTCCACATCTACTAACTACTTTCCTCATGTTGCTTTCCATGTGAACAATCACTACAGTTGCTCCAGAGATTTTATGTAATCATTAATGAGAGTGGAGAGACTCCAGGAGAGGATTTAACTGGGTGTGTGGTGCCTGTTGAGGGGGGGGGACAAAAGCACCTTGCAAATCCATGGCCTAATGGTCTGAAATTTAGGCTGTAATCAAAGAACTTCTGAGTTTCAGTCCTAGCTTTGCCATGTTTCTCTCCCCCCCCCCCCCCCGATTACTTGCCCATTTTGCTGAACTTCTGTAAAGGTGGATTCCATTTTGACAAGTATTTGTAAAGTAATTGGAAAATGTAAAATTGTTCTGTAAATGCTCATTGCTATTTCACCTCTCATCTGCATTTTGGTGGGGTGAGCTGAGCCTCCGACACTCCCAACACGCTCCACTCTGTATCTGCAGAATGGGCTTTGTGACTATCACATCAAAACAAATCAGGAGTCTGGTGGCACTTTTAAAGACTAGCAAATTTATTTATTGGATGAGCTTTCATGGGAGAGAATTGCACTTTGTCAAGCATCTGATGAAGTGGGATTCTCTCCCATGAAATCTCATGCGAGAAATAAATTTGTTAGTTTTGAAATGTGCCACCAGGCTCCTGGTTTGTTTTGCTGGACTAGACTAACATGGCTACCCTTTTGGGAGTTTAATTGTCCCAGGTGGCTGAGACCCATTTCCCTTTAGAAGGCCCAGTTGCCCTGTGACTGTCGCAAAGGCTTTGGAAAGCAAGATGGGTCTCAGCTCACTTGGGACCCTGACACCTATTTTGATTAAGAAACACAGCTCCATTACCCAGCAGGCACCGAGCTTGCAGCACATGTTGTTGGCTTCCACGGGGCCATTGCAAGTTTGCATCTTTAATCAATACTAACACGTTTCCCTTTGGATGTGGGCAAACAAACTGGCAGCTTTGAGGGGCACAAAAAGCATGGCACCACATGCCAAGAAGCAATCCATCAACAGTCCAGGCCTGTCTCACAGCGTTTAACACGCCCCAGATGAGAAGTAGTTCTGTGTTTGAACTCAATTCCTACCCTATCTATTTTCCTATTGCTGTACACACTTTTTTTTGTTTTGTTTTGCTTTGTTTGGTTTGGTTACTTAGCGTGCCAAACTTTCATTCGAGTTTTCCCTGTAATTCCCTGCTGCAGGGCATGAAAACTCTTTTATTTGTTATGCTTAGGAAGGGTGAATAAATGTATCATGAGCAGTAGCAATTGTGAAAGTCAGATTTTCTTGTGTGCATTCACAGAAAGCTGTGCTCTTGGATTCTCTGATGCATCGTGATTTTAAATCCCAACTGGATGTCTTAATGAGAAAGTTCCTGTTGAGCACCTTTTCCGCCTGAATTTTGCTTGCTTTCCTTTCCCCTTGTGCATCCTCCCATGCAGACACTTTCTTCTTGAATTCCTATGTGCTCTTTTCTCTGTCCCTGAGGAGTCCGTTGTTTATATCCTTTTCTCTTTGGAGCCCCCAAAACTTCATGCACATTTCCCCCTTCCCTCTTGGCTCAGGGCCTGCATACTTCCCTTTCCCTGCAAGTTCTCATGTGGATCCACAATATATCTCGCTCCTGTTAAACTACCCTGTGCTGTGTTCCCTTTCCCTTGTCGTTTTCTAGCATGATTGTCAAATTGCTACAGTGCATATTTGCTTCTCTTTGAAAAAGGTATATCATTTCAGGATCCCCTTGTGTGTGTGATCTCATCCCTTTGGGATCTGAACTTGGATGGTGGTTGGCAGACTTTTCCTTTAAAGAAGACTCCGATGTTGTTTTTAACAGTGCGGTTATGTGAAGGATTTCTCTTCCACCTTTCCTCTTTCAGCTATTTTCTCCCCCTTATTTTTGGATAGGTGGATGATCAAATTTGATTCCCTACCTTCTTCCTCTCATTACTGCACTCATTTGGACACACACGCCTCTCCCTGCTTTCTCCTTCACACACTTTTACAGTCTCAAACCTGGTGCCCTCCCCCAGTGTACAAGCGTTCCTCTCAAACACTATTAAAGAAACATCCAGGCTCTCTCTCTGGTACACTCATCTCCCCATCCCCTTCCATGAAGACACATTCAAACACATCTGCAGTCTGTTGCGCTCACACATGCACATACATTTGGACTCATTTCCAGTCTTTCTACACCCACGCTTGCCCTCCTCTTCATGCTCTGCCTTTCACTCAGGCCTAGCCTACATCTCCAGCTGGCTTCATCACTCAGGGATGTGAGAAGTTCCTCTCTCCACCTCCTACTTGACAGATGTAGTTTAGCCAACCTAAGGCTTGGTTGAATCACTGCTAAACTGATGAAAAAATTCTTCTGGTGCTCAAAGGGGAGAGTTCACTGCCTCCTTCCGTCGTTGTCTCAAGTGCAGTTGTAGGGCTTGTACTGGAGACGTAGACTCTCATAGGCGCTAACCTACACAGCCTCGTCTTCCTGACGCTCAGACACTTGCACACATTCAAGGGTATAGTCAAGGAAACTGCTTGAGCTCTTTTGTGCACAGAACATACTGTGTGTGATGTAATAGTGTTAGAGTTTCACCAACAAGCCATAGAAGGTAATTGCTCCAGCATGCTTCCTTTGACTTCTTTCAGACACTTCTCTCTCTTGGAGCTGTCCCCCACACCTTTACCTGTGTCTAAAGAAAGTATTTCAAATGAACCAATCAAAGCTCTATAGTTATTTTAAAATAAATGTTTAGTCTTTCACATTTTGGAAGCTTGAAAGGAATCAATTTATATAGGTGACCCTCAATTACAGGCTGAGGTTTAGTGTGTTTTCCTTCCCGAATACGATGAACTGTGAAGTATGAGTCTATCGTCAGGAATGTTATCTCTAGCTCAGGGGTCTCAAACTCAAATCAACGTGGGCCGCATGAGGACTAGTAGAGGGCCGCATGAGGATTAGTATGGTAGCCTGTGGGCCGCACCACTGACACCTTTTCATACAATGATATTGCAAATATCGGTAACAATCGTGTCATTGTGGGCTGCAGGAAATAAGCTTTAGAGGTCACATGCAGCCCACGGGCCACATGTTTGAGACCCCTGCTCTAGCTCATATTTACAGTTAAAATCCACTGTTGTGATCAGCTGGTAAAAGGCAACCCTAGTGAAATTCTGGCTGAGCCCACCTAGGAGGGAACGGCACATTATTATTTGTAGCATGGCAGGGCCTCTTGGTATGTCTCCACAGGGTGTGGAGGCCACAACAGTGAGTTTCCGAGGGCTGGGTCAGGAGACTTGGGCCAGCGGGACTCATGCTAGTATTCTAAAAATAGCTGTCTACGTAGTGCTTGGGAGTTGGATCTCAGGCTCTGAAGAGCGCGCCATCCCTAGGCCTTAGAGCCTGAGCCGTAATGTCTACATAGCTGTTTTTAGAGTGCTAGTGCACGGAGCAACTGAAGTAACTTGCACAAAGTCACTGAGAGAGACTGTGACAGGGTGAGGGATTGAATCTAGCTTTCCTTCATCCCAGTGCAGTTCCTGAGTCACAAGACCATCTGTTCCTGAGGACAAGGGTTTCTGTCTTTGTGTTTGCCACAGATTGGCAGATAAGAGGTCAGGCCTTTGCTATGGAGAGGAATAGTAAGCTGGGTAAAACGGTTCCTTGCCTTTTGGCTGAACATCTTTTTGCTGTGGGTGTCCTAGTCAGGGATTCTGTGCTTGTTTTATTGTTTGAATTCTTCCCCCATCCCTTTACTGGTGGCATAAAAAAAAATAAAAAAATACCCACACCAACACCCCACAGGAAGAAATTTTTCTGGGCTGAGATCTTGTCTTGTGAAGTTCAGTCTGGAGCAAGTTTTTTATGGCTGTGTGTTATAAGACATTTGAAAAGAAATTTATCATGGAGATGCAGACAGGCCTGTGACTCCAGCAGCACTCCTTGGCACCTCCATGGCCAGAGCCTTCTATCTTTTCTGAATGAAGCCATTGTGAATGAGGTAGTGTGTCTGTAATTTCCTGAAATAATAAGTCCAGCTCATGTGTGAATATTAGAGGAAAGAAGCGTGGCTGGGGGAAAATGCATAATAAAATCTGTAGCCAGCATTTGAAAAGCAACTAGTGATCTGGGGTGCTTCAATTTCTGGGTACCTGATTTGAGACCCCTTAAAAAGGCTTCATTGTCAGGAAGTGGATGCACAACATCTCTGAAAACTAGTCCTCTTCAAAGATGTTATATGTTGGCTATCCAAAATTGCTAGTTTCTTTTGGAAACCATGCTTTGCATACCTACGTGTTGCTTAAAAATAGGCTCCAGCACAGAGGACTTAAGGGGCTGATTCAGAAATGCTAGGGTGAGGTTGCTACATACTGTAGGTCAGATGAGGTGAGAAGAATGGCCCCCTCTAGCCTTAAATCTTTGAATCTGTTGTTAATATCAGACAAGAAATATGCATTCTCATCCTCTCCTCATGCCCTTCTGTCATTCCAGGTAGTTCCTTGAGATGTTCAAAGGATTTAGTCTCTTACTGCCCTCGCTTTATATCATTGAAGTGCCCCTGACTTCAGCTTTGTGGGACATCAGTCTTCCACTACATAAAAGGTTGTTGTAAAGAGGACAGTGATTAATTGTTCTCCGTGTAAATTTTAGTACATTGGAGAAGGTTCGGAGAAGAGCCATAGGAATGTTCAAAGATTAGAAAATATGCCTAATAGTGATTGACTCAAAGACCTCACTTTATTTAGCTTAACAAAGAGAAGATTAACGGGCAGAGGCGTCGCTGGCACTGGGCACCTGGGGCACATGCCCTGAATCCCAGCACCGGTGCCCCGGATCTGGCGGGGCCGCCCCTCTCCCGGTCTCTGGCCCAATTGGGCCGGAGATCCAGGGCCCAGCCGCCCACGGTCGCTTCCGTCCCTGTCCCTGGCCAGGGATGCGGGGCCCGGCCTCCCGCGGCTGCTTCCAGCCCCGTCCCCGCTCGGGGATGTGGGACCTAACAGCCCGCGGAACGTGGCGGCTTCTGGCCCTGTCCCCGGCCAGGGGGAGAGGCCTGCAGGCTGGAGGCGGGGCCTGTGGGCTGGGAGCGGGACCTGGGCCCGTGCCCCGAGTCCCTCCCTGGGCCAGCAATGCCTCTGTTAATGAGTGACTTGATTGCAGTTTAAGTATCTATGTGGAAAACACATATTTACTAATGGGCTCTTTAGCAGAAAAAGCTACAACACGAGCCAATGGCTGGAAGTTGGAACTGGATGCATTCAGATAAGTAATAAGGAATAATTTCTAAGCAGTTAAAGTAACAAACCATTGGAACAATTAATTCCAGTTTGTGGTGAATTCTCCATCACTGAGCATTTTTAAATCAAGATGGAATGTTTTTTTCTAAAAGATCTGCTCTAGGAATTATTTTGGGGATGGTCTGTGGCCTGTGCTATGCAGGAGATGAGGTTATGTGATCACAGTGGTCCCTTCTGACCTTGAAATCTATAAATGCTCACCAAGGATAGGTCAAGAAGAAGTTTATTTTGCAGCTGAGTAGATTTAGATTAAATACGAGAGGATTTTCTTAACTGTAAGGACAGTTAAGCACTGGGACATGTTATCTTGGAAGGTTGTAAACCTCTGTCCTTGGAGCAATTATCCAAACACCCATCAGGTACGGGTTAAGTATACTTACTCCTGCCCCAGCATGGGTGTGTTGGGGGGGGGAGGAATTGTGACATTCTCCTCCCAGGATCTGGTCTGGTGTGCCTCTATGATCCCCTGCCCCTGATCTCCACTCCTGAACCTTGACTTATTTACCTTGCTTTGCCGGATGCCCACTCATTCCTGAGTCAGTCCACACCAGCCTCCTGCATCTAGTTGGTCCCAGGTAGTGGTTTTGTACTTTCCAGCCATTTGGGCAATAGCCCCACAGTGAGCAAACCCAGCTGCCACACCAGGAACTGCCATCCTACAAGTATTGGCACCCTGCCCCCAATCACTGTTAGGCTCCTGGACTCTGGTTTGCTCATTTGACAAAGAAATGAGGTACCCAGCTCTGCTCATTCATACCCTCTAAAATTCACACAGCTTTAGATAAGACAAACACTAGTTTATTGATTAGAACATGATTTCAAGTGCGTATATAGCAAATCAATGCACAATCATTTAATGCCGGAGTCAGGAGTTAACAAATAAAAGATATAAGAGATGCATGCTAACTAATATTACTACCCAAGATTACTCAAAAGATCTGGCTTATTCTCCTCATTTTTACCCACAAAACTGGCTGCTGGTGGTGTTCAGCATCTCTTACAGTTTAAAGTGTTTATTTGTTTTCAAACCTACTGCTGCCCCTCCCTCTCCTGGGCCAAGAGGATTTTCTTTCTTTCACCCAAGTCAGGGAGCTCAATTTGCATTGTCTTTATCATGCATCTCCCCAGCAATGTTCCCTCTAAGCTGTGCGTGTGTGTGCGTGCACACAGGTTGTGAAACCCATGCACACAACAAAATAAAGCATGCACAAAAAAATTACAGTGCTAATATTTTTATTCCACTTTAAGAAAGCAGTTTCAAATAGCATGTTTCAAATAAGGTTTTGTAATTTATAAAATCATTTCCATCACTGTATCAAAATAAAATTTAGATATTATTTACATCATACACACTTGCTTTGTTGTGCTCACAAGTTTGACCACACTCACTAGCGTGCACACAAATTTGGACACTTGTTCTGAAAATCTGCACAAAAGAAATTTTTTGCGCACACAGCCTATGAAAATTAGAGGGAACATTGCTCCCCGGCCTCCGGGCTGAGATAGCCCTGATGGTCTTAACCATATAACGTGCTTCACATCTATACACATACGTGATGCTGCAGAAAACATGACACCTTAACAGTATAGTAGGATATTCAAAAGGGAACCTTGCATGGCGTAACTGGCATCAAACTTCATAATTACTTTGTAAAAGTGAACAGGAGGGCTACACAGATCATAATCCAGGGGTGCACAGATCTGCCTCCAGTGACAGGGATGGACTGGATGATCCCTTGGGGTCATTTTCAGTCTTATCAGCCTATGATTCTGAGTCACTCCTGATCCACATTGGGGACGGATGTGAACTCTTCTTTAGGGAGTTGGTATGTAATATTCACTCATCCAATGATAGCTGGTTGAATTTGGGGCTAGAGTAGCAATATAAAAGAAAGTGGCCCATCCGCTCTTTGTTGCCAGCTGCCTTTTAGGGCTGAGCAAAATAGGGTCATGACTTTCCCATGCGGAACAGAACCGACCTCTGATCACTTCTTACCTTCACATACGGAGATCCACTTGCTTCCAGTGATGAAGACTTTCCCTGTGGTGGATCTCTTGATCCAAACAGGTAACATAGCATAGATTACCAGGTTTTCAGATGAGACAATCATTTAAAGCTGCAACAAATACCAGTCAAAGAAAGGAGGCATTTTTCTTCTTAGAATTGTAGTCATAGAAGTTACACAGAAAGAAATAACTAGTTCATCATGTCCATCTTCTACTATTGCAGGAGATCTATAGGGTAGTGCTTTGTTTAGTACAGTTTTAAGTAACTCAGCAACGCTTCCATAACTCTCCTTGGGAAACTCTTCTACAGTAATAGCTTAATCATTAGAAAGAATGCCCTGACCAACAGCACTCCCCTAGCTGTTCAGCTTCATTTTTCCTCTTAGCTTGATTTCATCTGACTCGTTTGCAATTTTATTCCTTTGTGCCTGGACTGATTAAAAAGAAAGGGTTCCCATCTGTGCACCTGGAGAACAATGGCAATGGGAATTGATGACTGCAGGAGGTAAGGGACCTGAGGTCATCGGCTCCTGGGGCTAGCAAGAGGGGCTCTTAGCTTTCTGGGAGTATTGGGTCCCAGCATCCATGCACTGAAATCAATGGAGTTTTGCCATTGACTTGAGTGGGAGGTATCTCAGCATCTTCTGTCTCCCTGCCCTATGCCAGGGAAGCACCTTGCACTGTTGCTCTGTGGTTTTGCCTGGTAGGATCAAAGAACACTATTAATATGGATCCATTTCTCTTCCTCACTGAACTTGACAGGGATCAGTGTCTCCAGTAACTATTGTCACGTGGGAGGCATGGATGGTTGCAGCATGAGTCTTAGGGCCTGTTCGGGGTAGTGCTGAGATCAAGGTGAATTTTGCCATTGACTTCAATCAGAGGAGCATCAGCTTCCCAGAAAGGATGTAAAAGCTGGGAAGTGGGAGGTCAACGGTGGGGTTTGAATACTAGGTTTGTGAATCACAGTAACTCACCCTTCATGGCTATACCTTTAAAAATGTGCTACCTGAGTTTCTCTACAGGACTTCACTTGCTCATGTGTGTTTGCGGCCAGGATAAAAGCTCCTGATTTGGCTTGTTTCAGTTTACAAAATGACTCATCCAGAATTAAAAGGAAAAGACAAAGCTTTTTGTGTCAGCAAAAACCCCATGAAAGTGGGGCAGATGCTGATTAATGTCCAAACTGTGGTAGTGCAAAAAATCCACTTCCAGTTTCAGTTGAAAAATGTCTTTACATCCCCATGCTAAAACATTCTGACACAGGATTGCTGTGAGCTGCAAAACAGTGGTGAGGAAAATGCTGCCTGTCTAGCTACCTAGCTATCTGTCCTTTTTTCTCCTGTTCTGTTTTAATAAAACCCAAGATGTTATCATGGTAAACAGCAGCTGCACGCTAGATGTACTAGGCAACACACTGCGTCTTGTCCACATGGTTTCATAACCCTTTGTAAAATCCCCAGGTCAAAGGCCGCTCCACTGTGCCATCTTCCTCACATCTCAGTAATCTGTATCCTGGCAGGTTTTTTCCCCCTCCCTGTATGGAAAGAGCCATCTGCTGAGTTGGCTTTCAGAAGAATTTTGAAAAATACCAATTTCCCTTTGTTCCCAAAGAAAAACTAAAATCACGCCAGTATTTGCAGGGGTTTCAGAAAGGCCTGTATTGTGTTTCCTACTCCCCAAGGAAGGGTTGTCCTCTTTCTTCTTTTCTCTTTGATTCGATTCCCTGCCACTGTGTGAGCAAGTCGGAAGCTGCAGCTGCTGCTGTCAGCTGAGGAAGGGAGCCCCCTTGTTTGAAACCCATGTGTTAATCCCTGGGTAGCAAAATCAGTAAGTGATTCCTCTCCACATACTTTCCCTACCTTTCATGCTACTCTTCAGAAGCCCCATTGGCTGAGGAAAGTCCTTACCACATTATTGTAGGTATTGACATGTTTTAGGCACTAAGTCTTCAAAGAACAAAGAGTATCTGTGACTGAAGAATGCATCACACTCCTCACCCATTATATATTGTACAGGTTGCATCACAGAGGTAAATAACAGTTACAATAAAAGAGCTAAATTACAGATTGAAAGGACTGTGGGGGGAGTGTACAGGACAGAGCATAGGGATGAGCCACTGTATAGATTTGAGCTCTTGTTAAACAGGATATGAAAATAGATAGCAGATGAAGTGGAGAGGTACTGGAAAGCCCTTTAGGGAGTCACTAGGGAGAAGGCTCTGGCAGAAACAGTGTCAAAGATTATGCATCTGGGACAAAGCGTTTGGATGGGCATGAGAAAGGAGTCAGAAAGACACAAGGTGCCTGGTATGGTTTGCAGTATGAACATCTTTCAAAGCAAGCAAGGCAGTTTTGATATGGATCTTGAAGGGATGGAGGAGAGAGGAGTTCAGTGAGGATGGGATTGATCAGCCTTCTTTATCCTGGTGATGAGGCAGGCAGCTGCCTGGTGCCCAGTCTAAAGATCTGAGACCTCGGGGTGAATTGTACCATTGGAGGAGGCAGAGGAGTCTCCATGCAGCATTGCAGAGATGGTGAAAGGCAGATCTAAGGGGTTAAGGCAAGATGTACACAAGCAGCCCAGCTATGTTGCTCAAAGATGGGAAAAATCCACAACCTTGAGCAACATAGTCAAATGACCTAACCCCCATGTAGAGCACTCAATGGACAGAAGAATTGTTTCATCAGCCTCACGACTGCCCCTTGCCAAGGTGGATTAACGGCGGTGGTGGGAGGATCCTTCTTTGGGCCACAGTTAGTGCCTGCACTGAAGGGGTACAGATGCTCCGGTGCAGTGCTGGCAGAAACCGAGGAAAGTTACCAGTAGAGAACAACACCCAGGTTGTGTCTAGAGGATTCAAAGGCAGGCCTGAACTGAGAATGGAAAATGAGAAGAAAGATTGTGTTTTAGGTGGCTCCTTTTGCTTTCTTTCTCCATATGGGGAAGGTCTTAAGGCAAAAGAGGAATCCCCCTCCCCCCCCCCCCCCCAAAAAAAAACAGGCTGAGAGCAGTTAGATGGGGGGGAAAAACAGGACAAGAAAGGAAGCAAGAGATGGCTGTTCTGGTCTAGTCTATTTACTGTTGCATTCCTCCCTGCCTGAATCACTGTAGTATTGCAGCATCATTAAAGAATGAATCCTTCCAACACATCTTAGAGGTAAGGAAGTGGTGTTATCCCCATTTTACAGACCGTGGCACGAGGAGATTAGGTGATCTGACTCTGTGACAAAGCTGGAAATCCAGTCACTGAGTCTCAGTTGAGTGTGTCCGGGCTGGCCTACGCTCAAAGTACTTAAAATATCTTGCGTCTCTCTCCCTCCGATTGCCTGCTCCCTACTTAACATGCTGTCCTCCGTAGCCTGAGCCAGAGGGAAACCCCGTCTCTCTGACTCAGCGCTGCTCCTTCTTCAGGGGAAACCCCTTCCCTCTAACTCAGGGCTACTCCTTCTGTGGGGGTGACCTTCCAGCATCGGCCGAGTGGGTCTTCTTGGACCCTATCAGTGGATCAAGGAGATTGATCTGATGGTGGCAAGTTCACCACCATCAGTGAAGACAAGTCTTTAACCACATATCTTTGCTTCTTCCCCTCTAGAGCTGTGAAGCAGGTCCATGTGGGTGGAAAGTTGCTCAGTGTCAAAGGCTGCACTGGGGTCCAGGGGAATGAAGACACTGAGGCAGCACCACTCCCAGGTGCAGGCAGGCAGATTTTCAGGGTGTTTCCAGGACCGGGAGCAGAGTGATATTGGTAAAGGGTACTGCTAGTGAAAGATGAGTGGCGAGTTATTGAAGGGTGGTTTCTCAAGCCTGGCATTAAAAATGGGCCAGTGAGAGGCAAAACGATAGTGAAGGGGTTTAGTCAGTTATTCCTTATTATGGCAGCATTTGGTGGGGGACCTAGACAAAAAATTTTCTAGTTAGGATTTGGGAAGAGTGAGAGTGTGGGTGTGTCTATGTTGGCAGATGGCGTTGAGGAGTGTGGTGCACTCTTTAACATGTCAAACATCCTTCCTAGCCACGCTGGCATCTTCAGGCCTCTTGCAAACGCTAGAGTGACCAAATAGCAAGCGTGGAAAATCAGGATAGCCGTGAAGGGGTAATAGGTGCCCATATAAGGAAAAGACGTGACTGTTGGGACTGTCCCTATGAAATTGCGACATCTGGTCACCCTGGCTGATGCTGAGCTTTAAACCGGCCTCATGGCTGGCTTTACAGGTGGCTCGATAACATGCATGGGGCGGCTGGTTAGAGGCTCCAGCAGCTGCCAGGCTCTCTGAAGTGGTGACCTTCTGGGTGACCAATTTCTTTCCTTTAGATTATGTGTGACCTTTGCTCCCAATTTGAGGTCTTGCAAATTAACTCCTGTGCCAGATTCTGTGCAATCTCTGTCCTCTTTCTGCAGAGGAGGGTCGTTATTCCCCTCCCCCATTCCTCCTCCATCACCCGTGTTCCTCTCGTTAATATAGAGAAATAATTGTTGGCCCTCCTTTACCCATCCCCCTTTCTGATGTGTAGGCCATTTGTGTGCGGGTGGAGGGAGCGAGAGATGGTAACTACAATCCCTGGAGATGGAGGGGGGGAATGGCGGGGGGGGCATTTATTTGTTCATCATTTAATCCAGATTTTTTAAAAGAAGCTTTAATGATGTCTGATCAAAATCTGGTTATGTCATCTTAAAAAATAACTTAATAAAATAGGTTTGGGATTTACATGTTTTTTTTTCTACAGATTTATCAAAAAACAAATCCATTTTTGTGGTCCCAACTCTTTAATGCCTAACTAAGTATTCGCAGATGATCAAGCATAAAATCTAGGCCCTATATCTAATACTGTATGGATTGCTAAAATTCCCATCAGTTAAATTCAATCAATTTTTAAACGTTGCGTTTATTTGTTCACAATTTCTACTGTTTGTTTACTTTGCGATACTTCACCCAGCTTGGGTGTCGTTTTCCTTTCTGTCCGTTCAATTTCACTTTCTGGTTTTCATGCACTAGTGCCATGCTTTGTGTTTGAACAGTACTCCCTTTACCATTGAATCCTCATCCTTTACCCTTCCCTCCATCATTTTTACTGGAATTAAAAGAATCCAAAGAATAAAGTTTTTTAGTAGCTTTAGCTTCAGTAAAACCAATTATTAAACCTAAGTTTGGAGTCTAAACTCAGTTGAAATTCTGTTTTGAGATGCTTGGGCTTTGTCATTGAAACACTTGTGCTGCTACTATGTGGAATTAAAGGGCGGGGGGAAACAAGCAGAATAAAAGTTGTTTTTTAAGATGGAGCATAGGGTATTGGTGTGAAAGAATGAATTAGCTATGGCAAATCTTATTAGTGTCCATTGTAAGCAGAGAAGCAGAGACATATGGGAGCACTTGCAAAATTATTCCCTGTTTGTTCAGCTTCCAAACCGAAGCAAATTCTTTGCATACTGTCATTTATTTGGCAGCCAGAGGGGTATGGAAGGTGTATGTGTGTGAGGGAAAAGGGGACACAGTACTGGGATTCCATTAAAACTGATGCTCGGTGCTTTGTTTGTCAGGGCTTGGCTAGGCTTTTGCTTTCAATGACATTCAGAAGGGATCAGAGCAGATGGCAGGGAGACGCTGTTTGTGTTATTTTTGGACATTCCCATTGAATATCTCTTGATTGTTGTCTTCCCCGCCTCTGACTCTTGCATGTTTTTCTTTCTTCCTTTCTTCCTTTCCCCTGCCTTTTTTTAGTAATGTCACAGAGTAGTAGTTTATGTATTCCAACTAATCAAGCTGTGGATATTGTATTGTTGGCTGCCTCTGATTGGGAAAAGTTTGTAAGGGATTAATTGAACATATTACTCCAATGACACTTCTGCTTGAGCATGAGAGTGAAGCTTGTCGAAAGCTAAAGGCTGTTTGCACACACAAGAAAGATGACTAAATAGTTCATCATCTTGGTAACTTTATAATGGTGAACTTCACTTGTGGGTTGCGGATTTGAATCCGGTCTAGATCAGTAGTGAATGAGAGAGACAAGCAAATAACTACTGTTCAGCGTCCTGCGGTGATATGTGCCAGTGCAGTTAGTTTAGTTTGATTCCTTCAAAATCACTGTTCTAGTTGATATCCTGTTTAGTGGCTTAAGTAGAAGTGTCAAGGACTGGATGGGCATGAAGATAAAACAGTCATGTAATTCCTTAGGGTGAACTTCTCAAGTCATGGTTTAGATTTGTTGGTTTCAGGTGGTGTGGAATGATTTTGCTACATCATCATCTGTGCAGATGTTGTTGTGGGGAGAGAGAACTTTCTTCTTGGGGACTGTTAATACATCCCTTTCTTGAGCAATAATTTAATTCAGGATAACAAAACTTAAAACGTATGTCACACTTTTCACGCTGAAGGCCTCCTACAGCATTTCAGAACCTTTGTGCAGGACATTTAGCACTGCTGGATCTGATTAGTTAAAACACATGACTAGACAAGTTCAATAAGTGTTGATGGGCAAAAGCCAAAGACAATAGGTGGTCTTGGTTAGATAAATATCCAAAAGCCTAAATGATTCCCTTGGAGCATATCCAAATGTCTTTAAATGCTGAAGCTGGGCTGGAAATCTTAAAAGAACAGGTTTTCTCATGTGTTTCCTAGCACTTCTTTATTGTAGTCAGGTAAAACAAACAAGGAATCTAGTGGCACTTTTAAAGACTAACAATTTTTTTTTATCGCATGAGCTTTTGTGGGAGAAAATCCATGCCACTAGACTCCTTGTCTGCTTTGCCAAAACAGACTAACATGATTACCCCTTTGGAACTTGTAGTAAGATAGGAACTCAACTATTCACAGTCTGTTCGCATGTTGGTCCCATCTGGAAGCAGGTCACTGAATCCTCAAGACCTTAAGTTAGTTGATGTCACTGGGGGGTTTTGCATGAGTTTGGTCTATGAAAGAACCATGGGATTTGGCCCAAGAAGTACAGAGATGTGAGTAAACTAGTCTCAAAATCTAACTGATCTGTTCTGACTCTCAAAGAAAATTTGGGTTAGGTTTGGTTTGAGTTTAACATCCTGATTCATGTTGGGCTTTATGTTGCTTGAATCTTTAGACCAAGTATCCTTGATTATTTGATTATTATTAATTAACATACAGAGAGGTCTGCTTAAGAAATTCAACTCTCTCATATCAGTATAAATGAAATGGAAGTTTAGAAGTCTTTCAATTCAACTGTAGCTTGCAGATTTAAGTACTATTTGCAGTGAGACTTTTGCCTGGACTGAAATTGGTGTGTGTTGAGGGGAAGTTATGGTTTTGCTGAATACGCTAAGAAATAATTAACAAAACAACCTGCATGTCTTCCCTTCACTATTGTTTCTCATTCAACAATTAACATTCACTTAGGTGGATTTTGCTCTGCTGCGTTAACTTTTACGCCTACCTTATTAAAGTTTGGCACCTTCTTCTTTTATCTACTGCTTGAGCCTTCTGCTCTGAATCAGAAGAGAGAACTGCTTTTAAAGAAATCACAGCGCTTGCCTTATGCTGCATCACAGTACTAGAGGAAGGTTTCCCTTTGAGAGACGCCAACATTAGAGGCTTTCCTGGTCTGACACGTTGAGGAACAAACCAAGCAACTGTTTCAGCCTAGACAAAAGGCAAAATGACCTACTATTTATGTAGTTACTTAAACATGGTTTAACCTAAATAATGCTCACTCTTACTTGATGGAATGGGAGTGGGGGCTCATTTCTAACGAGGCAAGAGGCAGCACAATTAATTTCATGTGAAGGACAGATAACAGACAGCAAACTGTCTACAGTAAAGGGAAACCAAATACCGATGTGAACAATTAAAAAGTCCACGTGACTGAAGGCTCAGCTATTTCTCATACAATGAGAGGCTGGGTATGGCCTCCGGAAACCTACTCGGGACACTTTCGGGAAGCTGAATTACAAGCGAATTGAGACCTCCAGGCCGTATGCAATTTGCTCTGCGGAAATTTAGCAGCAGCTCCTGAGACTGGCAAACTGAGCTCTGGGCATTATTTTCATCACACGTGCTTTTGACAGCAGAATTGTTAGCTACTAATCTTGATGACATATGAGATTGTGAGAGGCTGGTTGGGGCAAGGAGCGATCAGTGGAAATCATGAGATGCATGCCACGCTGAGGGGAGCTAAGATAAAAACTGCCTTTTCATCCCTGTTTCCTATGCTATGTGGAAGTGAATCTCAGCCACGTCTTTGTGACTCTGATTAAATTATTTTTATGAGTGTGGTCAAAGCCTTGTTTTCCCTCTAAATATTGATATACAGGAAGCTGCCTTGAGCTCCCCCACCTTCCTCTCCAGTCCACTCTGTAGTCAGTTCTCGGCTGTAAAATTGGAAGGGAAAAGCCAATGGATTAGATGGGGAGGGTCAAAGGTTAAATGAGAGGGGTTAGAAGCATGCAAAGGGCTATGATTGAAATATTTGCTGAATGCTGACAGGCAATAGAATAGAGGCAGACAAGTGGCAAATTCCTGTTTTCTCCCCTAATTGAGAAAATATGCGGAGTGGTATTCAGTCCAACTGCAAAATAAGTCTGAGACGGAGAGAGTTGGGGCTGTTCAGAGGTAGGAAACAAGTAAGAGGATCGTGTTGAAACACCGTAGCAGCTAAACCTGTTTCCATTAGGCCTGGATCTCCTCTCAGCCCATGTAAGTGCATTGGACTGGATGCTTACACCTTCTGTGGTCCTTAAGTCCTGTAGATCAAACCCCTGTCATTATGATTTAAATAACCAGCCCAGGGGTGAGGCAGTGAAAATCAGTTACTGCTGACATACATCAGTACAAATGAGGAGAATCCAGTCTGTTTCTCAGCCATTGGCTGTGAACTTTTACTAGGGCCAGTCCTGGTATTGGCATGTTTAAACCATAGCCTAAAACACAGATTAAGAAGACGAGTTGGACCTCGGCCATGCTGCCTGACTGAACAAATTTAGCTGAACTTCACCAAAGTCTGTGCTGAATCCAGGGACCCAGTTATAATTTGATTGTTCCTGATTCAAGTGCAGTGTACTTACAGTTTTTAATGTCACTGGGATCTAATCGTATGGTGACCCTTCGGTGGAACATGACCAAGATAAACCCCTGAACGTGCCCATTTAGTAAGTCAGAGCCCTATGGCGATATGTGCTAGTGATTTCTGATTTAATTGAAGCTGTACTTCGAGGGCACGTATGCATGTTTCTTAATTCATGTCTTGGCCCAGAATACATGTGGGTGAAACAAATACAAGTGGAGTTGGAGGGTTTGGACAGTGTTTGCTGGAGGGATGAGTAAAAGCAGGACGGAACAAGAATGAGTTTGCACCATGTTCCTATACCTGAAATGCATCTCTCTCTCTCTCTCTTGCATGTGCTCTCTCTGTCGGGTTGATTTGCTATTAGAGTGCGACCTGATCCCATGACTTACACTTCCCTACATTTATTTGCCTCCCATTCTGTGAGTTCTCCATCTTCAAGGCATCTGACAAAGTGAGATTTTTCTCCCACAAAAGCTCATGCGATAAATGACTTTTTTAGTCTTTAAGTGCCACAGGACTCCTTGTTTGTTTTGCTGAACTAAGCTAACACAGCTGCCCCTTTGGAAATCCTGTTCTCAGTTATACCTATGTACAGTCAGAGTAACTCTGGCGTAGCTGTGACAGAATTGACCCCGCATGTGTTTTGCAACTAATTTTGTGGCAGCGCAAAACTAGTGAGACATCTTCTCACTCCCCCACAAACCGTTCTAGTCATTGTGGAGCTGTGGTGCGAGTCTGTTCACAGCAGGAAATTGGGTTGAAGAGAACAGAGAGACAAGCTGTTTGTCTGGTGTGTCACCAAATCAACTGAACGGCTTCCCAGTTCAGCCTGTCCCTGCGCTTGCTTTCTCTTTGACGTCAGGGGTCACTATGATGTTGAAGAGGAGGAATTCCATTCAGATTTCTGTGTGTTACACTCCTGATATCTTCCAGGCAGCGGTGACTCAAACATCCATCCCCTCTGCTCCAACCGCTCTCCCTTCCCCCAAACCCACCCTCTGCAGCCCATAATGGACTGAAAGGGTTTCAGTTAACGCAATTTCCTTCTTGCTTAGAAATCTGTGATGAGTAAAGAGCCTAGGAATAGGGAAAAACAGAAAGAAAGAAAGAAAGAAAAAGAAAAAAGGAATTGGTTCTCTGTGGAAACAAGCAACCTGAAAGGAAAGAGGGAAGGCAAAGTGATCAGCACCGTTTATATTTGCTTTGGTATGTTCATCTCATACAACCCCAAGCCTAGGTCATAAAATATACCCAGGAGAAATTCAGAAGTTTTTACAGTCGATATGGGGCTTCATCCTTAAAGCCGTCAACATTCATCACTGGGTCAAAAAATATTGTTGTTGAGCAGAGCAAGAGTCACTGAATGAACCTCTCTCTAAGGGGTGGCATGCTTTGATTAGCAATGAGCTCTCCCAGGATTCCCTTTTACCAGGGCTGGCTTTAGCTTTATGGGCCCAAAATTGGGCAATCAGGTTGCAAGTTGTATTCATGCCCCTGGTAATATGGGAAATCAGGTTAGGGGACAAGGAGGGGGCTGGTGTGAGTTGCTTTCTGCTATGAAAAAACAACAAGCAGTTGTGTGGCACTTTAAGACTAACGGATTTATTTTTTGCATGAGCTTTCATGGGAGAAGATCCCACTTCCTCAGATGCTTCAAAAATGGGTGAACTTACAGAAAGGAATGAAACTAAATGCAAGGGGGTGTAAAACATAGGATCAGGTCATAAAGTAACAGCAAATCAGAGCAGTTTACAGGCTTAAAGAATGGGAAGCCTGAAGTCAAATTACCCTTTGTAATGTGAAAAGAACCCATAATCTCGATTGAGTCCTGCTTTCACAGAATTTAGTTTGCATATTAATTCGAGTTCAGCTGTTTCTCTTTGGAGTCTTGATGTCCCAGGTACATCTCTAATGACAGTATGAGTCTGCTGCCATGGGAGAACTTGAGTCTTACTATACTTGATAGATGCATAGCCCTCTTCAGCCACCCGTCTTAAAGGGCTTTACAAAAGCAAGTATCCGGCTGGAGTATTTTTATCTAGATGGAGAAACTGAACCACAGCGAGGTCAAGTGTTTCTCAGGGTCCAGCGGCAGGCCAGTAACAGCTGGGAAGAGACTCCTCTTTGGTAACCGGCCACAGAAGGACTCTGCTGCCCCACCCTAGTAGCTGCTTGGTTTACCAGTGTGAAAGCAAAGGCGGCTCATCTGTCTTGTTCAGGGAACTGAGGCTTCCTATACAATAGCTAAGCAGGAGGCTGTCTCAGCCCCATCGGAAGGTGTTAAGTCCCGTCTTGCGCTATGAGTGGGAGCACTTGGGATTTTATGCATGTATGCTTCTATTTTGATGAGGAAATTTAGACTGTAGGTAGAGAAGAATTCAGGCTGGTAGGAGTAATTACTTAGGGGAGTCTGTTCCCAAGCCTCATTAAGAAATACAGGAGAGCTTCTCTTCTCCCATCATTAGGTAGGAGGGTAGGTGAGGGGACAAGATTCTGCGTTAATCATTCCCTATAACCTTGCAAGAAATAAGGACCCAGAGAGAGAATCGGGAGTCGATTTCCAGTCACCTTTCAGGACATGCGTGTTCAAAGGAATATGAATCCCTCTCCCTCAACCCAAGCCCTTGGCCTTGGGAATAAGCCACTGCTCTTATCTAGATCTAAGCTCAGGCTGAAGATTCCTATGTCCTTGATATGGATAAGTTTCTTTTTTGACTTTGGTTTCAGATCATGATCTAGAGACCCAGGGTTAAGAACTCTGGAAGTTTGCATAAAGAGCTGGGGATGCCCCTGTACACACACACAATTCAAGGTGTAGTAAGAGAAATACACAACACAGGAGCAGGATTTGGGAAACATAGGTAGTGCTCTTTAACTGGGTGATTGTGGGCAGGTCACTTAAAATCGCTACCTCAGTTTCTCCCTTTTGTGAAATGGGCCTGAGAATATCAATACGTTGTGAGGATTAATAAATGGATTAATGTGTGTAAGTGAGATGAGGTAGGTGAGGACTAACATCTGTTGGTGAGAAAGAGGCAAACCTTTTCGCTACACAACAGAGCTTCTTTAATGTCTACACCACATTTTGAATGTGGATATGATATAAAATGCTATTTGATCCCATCTCATCTCTGGTCAAAACTAGATGAAATTCAGCAGTTTTGGCAGAATGGTGCTCTCAGATTTTGAGGTTCATCTGAGCCTGAAACTCAGAATGGGGGATACACAAGTTAATACCAAAGAAGAAAAGTTGAAAAAACCGGTGTCAGATTGAACCTAATGGGTTTGGCTCATAGCTGGTAAATAGTACTGACTAAATCTTCATTGAAGTGAGTGGGGGAGAGAATCATACCTATTGGCATAACAAAAATGAGGAAACAACAGTCTAACTTCCTGCAAGGAAATGCTGATTTGGTCCACCTAGAAGACTTCTAATACCAAAGTAATAATAGCTCTGAGCTGTTTCTAAGCTGTTTCATCAGTAGATCTTCATGTGCTTTACAAAAGAAGCCACTAGCTTTATTTCCAGTGTACAGAGAGGGAAACTGAGGCACAGAAAGATGAAATGATTTGCCTAGAATCACTCAGTAGGCCAATGGTGGAACTGGGACTAAAACTCATCTACTGGGTCCTAGTTCATTGCTCTAGCCATTAGTCCAAGCTGTGTCCCAAACTATCTTTTCCAAAGTACATCCCCCATGTGTTATATCTGGACTACTCAGTTTCTCGCTGGACGTGTTATCATTTGCCTGGTGGGAACTGCACAGAGTGACAGGGTTTTAATTTGCTGTGTGTGGTTTTTGGTGGGCTGATTGTCAGTGGTTTCCTTCTCAGGAAGAGGTTAAAAGAGCATCCCCTCCACCCACATCTTCCCCTGGTGATGCACAGTTTCAGTAAAAGAAAAAAAAAAGTGACCGAGGACTTTGCTATGTACATCTTGTTGGGGTTTCTACAGACTTGACTCAGCGGCACGGACCCTGATTTTTTTTTTTTTTTTTCAATTTCAAATGAGTGGGAGGAAGGTACAGGTGAAGAGAGTTCAGAGCAATGCCTAGTATCTGAAGCTGAACAGTGTGCTTGTTTTTTTCCAGTAATCACCCTCAGCACTGTGGTAGATCTAAAAAGTCTGGTTGATGCTAATGGATTACTTCTGATTGTCTAAAGGACACCATAAGCATACATAAGATTTTACAAAGTGCATCAGAATGTCTGGTCCTCACTAGGATGCATTTCCAGATCTACTCAGCCGTCTGTTATGTACGGTTATGGGGTAAGTGTGTATTTCAAGCACAAGAGAGTAAAGACTGGTCGATGCTGAGATCTTAGGTCTGCCTAGTTGCATCATTCAGGGATGTGAAAAATCCACACCCCTGGACAACTTGGCTTGAGTCAGCCTAACTCTCAGTGTAGACAGCATTAGGTCGACGAAGGAATTCTTCCATCAAACCAGTTACCGTCTCTTGAGGAGGCAGATTACTTGTGCTGATGGAAAAAACCTTCCCCTTTCTATGGGGGGTATCTACACAGTTGTGTTGCTCTAGCAGTTTGACTGTGGACAAGCCAGCTGTGAGTATTTCAAGGAGAAGAAAGGGGTAATTTGATCAATATAACAATTGCAGAAGAATGAGGTGTTAAGTAGGATTGGTCAAAAGTTTCTCACGGAAAATTTGACTTTTCCCCCAAACATCTCCACTTTCCACAGAACGCTTCAATGTTTCATCAAAAGCAAATGCCCAATCCCTGATACTTCTTTTGTTTTCAGCCAAAATTCTTCAGTATTTGAATTTCCTCAGAAAACTGTAAATTACTAGAGAAAATGTCTGATTTTAATTTTTGTTGATGATTTCCATTCGGGGAGCGAGGAGAATTCTTTTCCAGCCACCTCTGGTATTAAGCTAAGAAAGATCCTTCCTAAAATCCTTAGGTGGGCCAAATTTCAGAGGCGTTCAGATTTGGACCCAGACTCAGGAACTCCTTCCACTAACTACAATGGACTTGGGATCAGGCCTTTGAAACTGTTGCAGAAAAACCAGTGAAGTAAGGATTAGAAGGGAGTATCTGGGGCCCAGGAGATCACTATGCAGGCATTTGTACCCCCTTGTTATTGTCCAGCTGGGCTCTATACAATCTCCCGGACAGTTAAGGGGACCCGAAGAAAAGAGATGCTTTGTTTTTTTTCCCCCAAAGTGGGTTGTTCACGATGCTATTTACATTCTCTTTCTAGCAGCCACCCGGTCCCTATGTTGCATATCACTTCTGCGACTCCTGCAATTTAATACTAACTCTCCAACTAGTAAACAAACCCTGGGGGGAGACTTTTTATTTTCTTCCCTCCAACTGACTCAGAGGCTGAGTCCCTCTTAAATCCTGAGTGTGACTCACACCCTGTTCCTTTGTCTTTCCAAAACCTGGGCGGTGAGATGAGAATTTGTTATTTCTCCCTGGCAGACAGGAGGAAAGAAAACAGCCATCAAACAAGAGTGTGTGACAGCTTTCAAACTGTCGCCATAGACAAGCACTGCCACTGCTGTGTGTAAACATCCCTCCGCTTCCTGAGACGTGAAGTACAGGCCTCTCTGGGCTGACGTCTTCTCAAGGCTTTGGGCTGCTGTGACGTCTTTTCTGGCTTTGTGCCTTTGCAAAGCTCCAACAATGATCAAGGGGCTAAATCAAGAGGGGTGGGGGCGGGCACTTCCTTTATCCAAACAGCCTCAGTGGCATTCAACAGTATTATTATTAGGCCATTTTTTTTGCAGAAGTCCTCTGACTGTGCCAGGTGGTAATAAATATATACAGTAGGTTAATAATAATTATATCCCTCTTCCCATTTGTAGATGTAATGGGATAAAACTAGGCAAAGAAAAGTGTCTGTGGAAAGGCAGAAGTAGATGATGTTTTTAAGATGCATTCAAGTCTCATGTGATGCGGGAGAGACGCGAGTAAATTTCCTGAACTCAGCAGCTCTGTCTACACTAGCCAGTTAGTCCAGAATAAGCAAGCCTAGTCTGGACTAATTTAGTTCGTGTCTATGTGATGCTTTGCCTGGTTCAAACTAAGAAATTTCTTAGTTTGACCTCAGAACAGCTTAGTTCAAACTAGTTAGTTTGAATGGTTAGCTCAAATTTAGAGCTTTAGTTCAAACTAGCAGGAGTGGGATGCCTTAGTTTGAACTTAAAAAGTACAAACTTAGTGATTAGTTCAAACAAACCGTGCTTTTTAGTTCGAACAAACCGTGCTTTGTAGTTCAAACAAACCTTTTAGTTTGAACTAACCGTGCTTTGTAGTTTGAACAAACTTTTTAGTTCAAACTAGTCAGTGTGGCTAGTTTGAACTAAAAACAGTGGTTAGTCCAAACTAATCCGTGGTTAGTTCAAAGTACTCGGGAACTGCTTAGTTTGGACTAGGAAGTCTGAACTAAGCTTTCTGATGTAGACAGAGCCATAAAGCCCAGAGGTTTTGTGCATCTTACTTCTACTTTCTGTAGTTAGCCTATGCCTGTGGTAATCCAATAATAATGTATAGGCTCATGTGGAGCCCTTAAAGGGACAGTTACCAGATGGGGGACGGCAAAAGGGATGTAACCAGCGCAAGGGACTGAGCATGTAATGCTGCTGGTGGTGATTATCTTATCAGTTCCACTTTGTTTTTTTTCTCCTCCAATCTCCTTTTTCAGTATCTGTCCCTTTCGCTGTTGGGGACATCCCAGGGAAGGGCTGACTGTGGAGAAGTATGGAGGAACAAAGAAAAAAGACAGCTGGGAATGTTTAAAAAAAGAGAGCGAGGGACGGAGGAGGAGGAGTAGATCTCAGAGGATATTTGCTTATCAAGAAGAAGGTTGGCCTTGCCTTGTGAGTCTAGACAGGGCGGCTGGAGATCTTCAGGCTGATCACCGCTCTGCCTCAGATTTTCTGCATGATCTCGGGCAAGTGGCTTGATTTCTGTCTGGACTTTAGTTCCCTTCTGTAAAATGGGGTCGTCATCATCATAAATCCCTGACTTAGAGTGAGTTTGATGTTTGTGAGGAGGTTGATAATTCTTTGTTTTGAGCAAAGGGTTGGACCAGACTTCCTAAGTTGTCTCTGAACACTAATCTCCTCTGATTCTATGGTGACTTCCACAGAAAAGCCTATCTGTAATATTTAGGAAACTATCTGGACTTACTCAGCCAGTCTTTGATGTTTCCCCATTTTCCCCTGCTCCTAGCTGACTTCAACTCTACTTCCAGTTATCCATTCTGCTCCAAGCATTGCCTTCCCTTTAAGTGCATTTCAACTTAGCGGTGTCTCGATGACAGAGACGTTATGACTTAATGACCTGTTGGTCGGGCTGTCTGACAACGCTCCGTTCTCCTTCTATTCTATTCCACTCAAATTATATAAAATGATTTTGGGTGAGTTCTCTCTCTCTCTCTCTTTTTTTTTTTAATTAAAAACAAACGAGAAAAAACCTAGGAATCCAATTGATTTTCAGGTTTTAAACACTTTCCATTAATTGAAACCATCTTCCCACTGTAGTAACATAAAATATATAGATTGAAGAACTTAACCTGACAGGTGACCACTGTTGGGAATACAAATGTTCTGCTGTTGGAAATATCTTCATTGCCACAGTGCTGTGGAAGCAATTATAGACAGAATAATGGATGGCCTGTAGTTCAGATATGAGGAAATAATTTCATAAAGGGCCTTCTGGTGAGATCATAAACCACAAGAGCAGAGTTTGGAGAGGTTTATGATGTCAGCAGAAGTCCTAGATGGAGTTCATCCCTCAGACGACTATAGCCCAGTTATAGTAAGGTTTTTTTTTTTTTCTTCATAACTGTTATTTGAAAAATAATATATTGACCAGTTTCCAAAAAATTTGATCCTTGCTTTTGAATGGGAGAGTTTAAATAAAGTGATATTGTCGTGAGTTGGTTTTATCAGACCTTCTGGTGTGTATTAGCATTACATTTAATAAAAATATATCGAATGCATAGTAAATGTTTTACATTTATAAAGTATTTCTCTGTCCAGAGATTCCAAATAAGGTATATGGAGAGGATCATTTTGTGCATATCTGGAACAAGCAACTTAGCATTTTGTTTGAGGCATCTGTATTGTGGAGTACGGAAATGACTTCTTTACAGTTTTTCTGTAATTGCATGTGGAGAGGAATAGGGAAAGGTGGGACTGAATCATGGAATATTCTCTTTGCTTTGCGTGGATATTGATGATCATGTGATCATTTCAGAACGAGAAGGGACTCGTATAAATAGTGCCATTAGACCGATATATTCCTTCCCCAAGTTTATTTTTTTCCCTCCAGATTCCTCTAGGTGCCTTATTCTTTTGATATGCATCTGTGGCTTAATTTCCAAACACCTTATAGAATCAGGTCCTTTTGTTTCTACCTGCCAAGTAAAGTGTACTTAGCACTTGGCACATCTCTGCTGTTTTGTTTTAACAAATGGCTGCACTTCTCAGGTAGTGGAAGCTGGAAAATACACCCAGCCTGTGCATCAGAAGTGCACTGTGCCTAATTCCAGTCTTCTAATAAGTCAGGCGATATGTGTGGCAACAGAGCTATGGTGCAGAAAAGAGTGACTGTCCTCTCTGAAACTTGGAATATCTCCTAGGGTTCTTCCGTGATTTCTCAGGGTTTCTGGCCCCAGCTGCCTGTACAAAGCTAGTGCAAGAGCTGTCTCTGTAATACAAGGTGAAGCAGGTTCCTTCCTCAACCCACCCTCCTCCAAAGAAACTGCACCTGTGATCCTTCTCCGAGGCTGCCCAAAGGCTGAACTAGGTTGCCCTCCATCACAGGAGGGGGTTCTCACACCACAATCTCATGTAGCTCTTACTTAATGGGTAATTATCATTGTTTTGTGACTCAGCGACATCTGTGATTAGATGAACCAAGTGCATATTGGTTTGATGCCTATTTCAGTTGCATACATGCATTCACTCACATGAGCATCTGTGCTTGTTTCTACTGTATAATTGTGTGTGGTATTTTATAGGAAAATGCATAAAGATGCAACCTCTGCCCTGTTAGAGAGACAGAGAGAAATAGAGGGAGAGTGGGAGCTTGAAGAACCATTGCTGTGAAGAGGATAGACCAATTTTCCATTTTAGGTGATAACATGACTCATCCAAGTCACATGGCTGGGTGTAAAGTTAGCTAGCACTGCCCATTTAACGGGAGTCTGGGTATTATTGATTTGATAATGATGTTATCCCCAGATGTTGAGAGTGTGTGTAGCTCTATTTCAGACAGCAATATCCTCTAGTCCAGTGGTTTTCAAACTCTTTTCCTTGGGACCCAGTTGAAAAAGCATTTATGCCCATGAACCCAACAATTAATTACATCTTTCAGCAATGAATTCCAGTGTTTAAGTGGTGACAGCAGGGGGTGCCAGTACTGGGTCCCAACCCAGGATTTGAAATCCGCTGCTTTAGTCTGTGTTGTGTAAGATAACTCGATTATCATTCACATTCCTTTTTTTAAACTCCAAAGGCATAGCTGTGTTAGTCTAGTTCTGCAAAACAAGCAAGGAGTCCTGTGGCGCTGAAAGACTAACAAATTTATTTATTGCATGAGCTTTCGTGGGAGAATATCCCACTTCAATAAATACATCTATTAGTTTTTACAAAGCATCTGATGAGGTGGGATTTTCTCCCACGAAAGCTCATGCAATAAATAAATTTGTCAGTCTTTAAGTGCCGCAAGACTCCTTGTGTTTTTTAAACTGATCTGTAAAATTTAACTCTTTATTGCCAAGGTGAGATGACCTATTGAGAAGTGGGAAGTCAGAAGCAATTGAGAGAGGATTTGGAAGGGAAATTTGGAAATTAGGTTCAGCTGTGAACACTTTTCAATAGCCACCATGAAATAATTTCTACATTTTCACATGGATCTCAAAGCCAATTATCACTTAGAGCTAGTTATTTGATTTTAGAGTGTTACCATTTTAAAACATATGCTATATTGGTTCATGGCTATTACTTCAATCAAGTCATCTCTGTATTGTCAATACAAACATCTTGGTCTTGTTTCCTTTTTTTTATATTACCAGATATTCTTTCCAAGAATGACATGTTCTAGTGTGGTAGAAGACCTAAGTCCTATTTCCAGCCCTTCCGTTGACTGACTGTGTCACTTAGATTAAGTCTTGGTGCCTTGGTTGCTCCAGCTGCAAAATGGAGCTGTAATAATGATTACTCATCTCTATGATATGTTCTGAGGTCTTCAGAGAAAATGTGTTCTTCACATGCAAAGCAAACAAGGCATCTGGTGGCACTTTTAAAGACTGTAACAAACTTATTTATCATATGAACTTTTAGTGAGAGAAAATCCCACTTTGTCAAATGCTTGAAGATGGGGAGAGCTCATGTGATAAATAAATTTATTCGTCTTTAAAAGTGCCACCAGACGCCTTGTTTGTTTTGCTGAATTAGTCTAACACGGCTCTCTCTCTGGAACATCGCATGGAAGTTATCAATAATGGCTAAACCCCACAATGTAACCCTGGTGCTAATATCTGTTCTGATGCAGAATTTTATTGTGGACTTAGGCAAGTCACTTTTCCTCGGTTTCCCTTCCTTGTTCAAAACAGCAGAACACCACAGCATTTAAATCACAACAGCTGCCGAATTACAATGAGGAGTCCTCCATGGTTGTGAAACATTTTGAAGATACCTGACATTTCAGGATCACTCATTTTCTCTCATGGTTTCTGGCCCAGTTTTGCAGATTTGGGAGACTCCTGAGAAACTCCCAGGAATCATTTAACCCTGCCCAATGCAAAGCTGAATTCCAAACATGCGTGTCCAATACGCATTTGGTTATGTCTGACTCTTGGTAGACTGCATGGCACAGCAGTGCACAGCAGCAAAAAAAATTGGAAAGACCTAGAGGAGGGATATATTTCCTTTCCTAACCTCGCAGTCCAGCCTCAGTGGGTCCCAGGTTTTCTTCAGAAACAGGAATCCCCTTTTCTTTCCTCTCCTTAGGCAGCAGCTTCTCCTTGCTGGAGAGCTGAGCCTTCTTGCCAGAGGAGCAGTCATACACTGATCTGTCTGAACAGGTTAAATAAACAGGTCTGTGTTTGGGTTAATTGTCACTGGTTCTGCTGCTCTCCATTACTGATCTGTCCGGGAGTCTGGCCAAGGAGCAGATGGGAGAGACAACGTCATCGCCTCCTCCTCATTGTGTCTAGCTTTACCCTTCTTCTTCTACTACTACTTCTTTTTGGCTGAGCAAATAGGCCAGATGGTAGTGAGAGGAACAGACAACAAGTGAGGCATGGCATATGGACAGTCTGTTTAATTTCGGCTCCTCTTGGGAAGTAGATTGGAGGGAGGTAAGTTACAAAAGCCGAGGAGGGGAGGTGCTGGGAAGGGAAGGGGGGAAGACCCTTGTTGTGGGAAATCGGATTCAATTGACTTTGGTTGGCCCCTGGAAGCCCTTTCGGTGTAAAGTGAATCTGAAGTGGAAAGTTTCTCCTCTTCCCCCTGCTTCCTTCCCACTGGCTCTAACTATTGCTGAGAGCCATGACTTGAGGATGATGGCCAGGCCATGGAGGGGGTGGGGGACTCAGACACTGACTGCATTCCTTCCAGAGCAGTAAATTAGCTGACTTTGTCCCTGTCAGTTAGCATAGGAAGTCTTGTCAGCTACACAGAGAGAGTAAAGCCGGAGATGTCTCTCCTAAACCGAGGAGGAGGATGTGGTTCCAATTTCCACCTTCACCTTGTCTCAACCAACCAACCTCATGCAGGCCTTTATAATTATGATTGATGAGGGACACTTTTAGGTGGACACAACTGCATGCGTGGAATGCTGTTGCCTGCGAACTTTCCTTTCAGTGTCTGTATGTGTGCATCTGAGAGCTAGAGAGACGAAATGCTGTAGTTATTTTTTTTAAGACAAAAATCTGATGTTTTTCATTTTTGTTCCAGCAGCTCCCGGCTTCTCTTACTTCATTACTCACATTGTATCTTAACATGAAATTGTCAAAGATCTTTTTTCTCCCCCCTTTCCCCTCCCAGGACATCGAAATTTTAGCTTTAACCTTGCTGTTTATCAGTTTAATTTATGCATTTAGACTTCTTTGCCTTGTCCAGAAGACAGTCGTGTCTCATGCGTGTCGCATCTGGTCTGGATTCACAAAATCAGTTTTGCGAGTGATTAAAGTAAACTTAGTTTTGTGAGGGTTGTTTGTTTGGAGCAGCAGGACTTTGAGGAAGAAAAAGTTTTTTAAAAGCCTTTTTGAAATGAGCCTACTTTCCTGGAAAATAATCTAAAAAATGGAGGTGAGGATAAAATTTTGAAAAGTGCCTATGTGACTTAGGCACTTCAGAGCCTAAATCTCATTGCTCTTCAGTAAGACTCAACCTCCTGCATCTGTTTTGAAAATGAGAATTTGGCTCCAAAGTCACTGAGGTGCTTTTCAAAATGCTACTGTGTGCTAAGAAACATCCTTTTCTGGTTGTTTTGTTAGTCTTGATGACAGTTAGTGCAGAGGATAGATTTTAATATGGTTGTTTGCATAAATATTGGTCATTTTCTGTGACTGTAAGCCTCTTGATTGCCCTTGTTGAACATATAGTCTCAATACGCCAATAGCTGGGATTTAACTGTGAACTCCATACACTCACCTGGCAGAGTGGAGGAAACTCCACAAACCAACAATTAGCTTTGGGAACCTGAAGAAATATTGGCAGGATATATATGATCCTGGGCTGCAGAACATTTCTGTGCAGCAGAGACATTGCACAAAGATCTTCTTAGAAACCATTAATTCTGCAGGGAACTTTTCATACACCAGAGAGTCTGTAAAGAAATTATTATGCATTGCAGACTCTGTAGAGCAGAATTTTAACTTCTAGCCCAGACATTCCATCTCTGATTAGTTAGATGAAATAGAAATTCATGCCCATGATCTATTGGTAAAATATTTAGGACAGATTGCCATTTAAATAATTTAACAAAGTTTTAATGAAACCACTAAGGAAGATTTCCCTCCTCCTTCCCTGCTCCCACAAAGACTTAGAGTTAAGTTTTTGGAATTATGAAGTGCTAGACACCTTAAACAAAAAGTACCACTGTAATCTGAAGAAAGGAAGTGTTTTGAAATTAAAGAATTCAGCCTTATTGTTGCACAAAGAAGTTTTAAGCTTAACTTTGCACCTATATGTATCTTCCACCTGCCGATCATGCATCCTTTGTATTTCCAATACGGGCTGCATCTCCGTATTCTCTCCTATCACCCCGTTCGTGGCCATAGACCCCAGCCTGCAACAGCCCATCCACCCACTGTGGACCTTAACAGGACCTTTGTACCAGAACATCCACCTTTCCCTGTGGTTCAGAGACATCCTCATCTTGAATCTTGCCTTCTACATTGGGTTGATTTCCCCCCCCCCATTCTTATTCTAGAACCTATTCTACTTCACCAGGCCTTGATAAATCAATGTTTCTGGTTGCAGTGGTGACCAGTTTTAGTAGCCTGTCGCCTAGCTCCACTGCAGAAATACAATGGAGGTGTGCCCTCTGGCGACCAAAAATAAAACTGCTAGCACCTAGCTGCGAGCCAATTTTGTCCAACCCATCATCCATATACACCCTAGTAACCCCACTGAATTTGTCCTATGCAGGTTCCTGTTATGGCTCCATTACCTGCTGACCTTACGGGCACATTTTAGTTGACAGCTAGGGCCACCTCCTCCACAGAGAATAGATTAGAAACATTATTGCTAATGGTGTCGAGTTCTGAAGTTGTTATAATATTTACAGGAAACTCCTTTCCCCATAAATTTAAGTGTAAGGTTCCACAAATCACCTTAAATCCCACCTAACACTTTGAATTTTCTGACTCTCAAAAGTGACACTTTATTGAAACTACGATGTTCTATGGAACTTTTTGTTGTTGTTGTTGTTTTTGGGTTTTATGCAATGGCACCACTGACCTTTCATCCAGCAGTATTGCCTATTTTAAGTATCAGAGTTGGATGAAATTTCCAACAGCAGTTTGGATTTAGACACACTGGCAAAAAAGATGAGTGGAAAATCTGTATCTAAATGCTACAGACTGCTCTGAAAATCTCTGCCTTTTTCTTGCAAACATTTCACAATGGAAGAAATGCAGTTTACAACCCACGGTTTAACTTAGTTAGTTCTTTCTGAAGGGAGAATGACGAGACTATTTATAGGCTTATTATATCAATGAGACGCCTGGGGAAAAAAAGAAAAATTCCACACGACCCATCCCCGTGCCCAGAGAGCAGTCTTGGGAAATTATATTTATCTTTTTTTTGTGCTTATTGTGTTTCCACACCTGCTTTAGTATAGAGGAAAGCTGCCAGAGAGGATTTGCTTGGCCTTTTGTTGCCACAACCATGTGCTGTAAACGCTAGGGATTGCTCACAGGTGGTAGACAGTTGCTGGAGGTGAGGGCACAAGCACAGCTCTGCACCCACGGGGGCAAGTTAAAGGACTACTTAACAGGTTTTATTCCACTTTTACTTTGTGTGGTTTCACTATTTGTTCACGTGCTGGCAAGAGTGCGTGGCATAATCCGCTGTGCCACTCCCACCAGGAAAGATCACACAACACACCCAGGCCTCCTACCTTCTGTAACAGATCTTTAGGAGAATAAGAATGAGCCAGGAGACTGACCAGTGGGAAATGTTGGGCTTTCTCTTGGCAGGTCCTTGTGATGTGTTTTTTCCTCCTTTAATGCCAAGGTTTGGGGGAGGGTGAGAGGGAGAGAGAGTGTGTGTGTGTGTATGTGTAGTAGACCAAGTGGGAAAAAACAGCCTTTAAGGTTCACACAGGGGGAATTTCTGATTAAGACAAGGGTGCTAAGCAAGAAGACACATCCTGATTTAAAAGATGTAAGCCTCCCCCCCTTCTTTCCCCCATGAGTCCATGTGCTCCACATAAAATGTGCAAAGCGTTGCCCTTTCATGAATGTAGCCTAAGACGGCTGGGATGCAGCAGGCCAGACCACGCCATTAATAAACTGGGGACATTCTTCTCCTTCTTTAGTCCCTTTCAATGCCAGGCCCTGCGGTTTGATCTCCCTTGAATGCTGTCCCCTCATTTGGGGCTCCAATTCTGAGAAGATTTGGTGTATTGTTTGAGGTTGCAGGATGTCGGATTGATTTCGAAGCTTTTGTATTGACTCCAGGCTCCTGAATGAAGCTGTCATGTGTGTCTGTGGTTGGCTAGCGGGCTGTCCGGCTGCAAGCTGTGCCTTCCTTTGTTGTTTAGGCCTCATTGAGCTGAGGGAAGAGGCTCATTTCAGGGTGATTTACCACCACCCAAACACCAGCTGTCTGTTGTACTGCTCCTTGCCTCCACCTTGGATTCTCTCCTTGCTCCCCTTCACAGCCCCCACCGCACCTCGTCGAGTCTTAGTCTAGACACTTGGGTACAGCTCTTTCAAGACCGGGTTGTTCATATTGGCAAAACGATATAAAAATATAAACACTGAGGAAAGACGGCTTCTCATTGTTCTGAACGCCGTTTTACAGCTCTAGGGATGCTCTTGGAGCATCTGAGTAGGTTAATATAGATGGAATTTATTCGACTTAATATTGTGGTGGCTCTACTTCTTTTTTCCTTTCATATAATAGCCTAATGTGTGTAGAAAATTCTACTTTTGGTCTCAGTATAGGAATAACTGGATGAAACTCTGTTCCAAAGAGGTCAGACAAATGATATACTGATCCCTTATGACTTAAGAGTGTCTCAGTATCTAACTGGGGGGAGGCACATATTTCTGGAATCAGAAGAAAAGTGGAGTAGTTTTTACACACATTTCCAGTTTTGGAGTGAAAATGAGCAGAGTATTTTCACAGACACAAACACCAGCAAATAGCTTCAGGAAAGGCATTTCAGCCAAACAAAAGGCGATTTGCTTTCTTTGGGTGAGGGTGAAGGGGGAGCAGGAAGAGATGGCAAGTTCGTCGTAGGGGCCACCACACACAGCTTTTTAAGGGAGAAGCTTTTTGGTTAGTGGCCAGGTCACTGGATTTGGGAGATCAGTCCTGGATTTACTCGTCTCCCATAGACTCTCTGTGTTATCTTGGGCAAGTCACATTGCCTCCTTGTGCCTCTATTCCCCATCTGCCAAATGTGGCTAAGGGCATTGCCTTACCTCACAGAGGTTCATGCGAAATACATAAATGTATTACACTGAGTGGTGCTCTGATATTAGAGTGATGAGAGTTACATAGGTACCTAATATAAAGGAGACGAAGGATAGAGTTTGGTCAGGGGTGGCAGGGCAAAACCTTTTATTCTAGCAGAAATATAAAGTTTCTCCCCACATGAGCTATGTGAGTGCTTGCACAGTTATCACCTTTTACAAGTGAACCTGCAAGAAGTGAGAAACAAGTTTTGTGCAATTCTGCTATTGGACAGAGACTCTTTCCTTAAAGACTGAGGCAGCAGCATCTGTTAAAGGAAATGCCACATACGATGGTGGGTGGATGATAGCTCCAGATGTAATTACGCCTTGAGCAGGATTTTTACTTTGCTATTCAGGGGTCTGTCTATTTGGGGGAGAGTGGGAGGAGACTCTGGGAGAGCGGATGAATGTACCAGCTGTATAGGGACAAATTTATTCCAAGTAGTTCAGATGTGTATTGCTCACTTGTGATTAGAGGTGACTTGGATCTCAAAGGTCAGATCTAGAGCTAAAGTTTCCCAAGGTTATAGGGTGCTTTCACGATGCGTCTGATTCAGGTTTATCTCTGCTTATAGTCGTTCCAGGTTTGAGCAGACTTCAGAAAGACCCTGATGGTAATAACTTGGCCATGAGGCTGTGAAAGATACTGATTTGGACCACTGCAAGAAGGATTAGTTTGACTGTTAGCACCAGGGTGGTTGTTTAAAAACATACCAGACGGGAGAGGAGTATGTATGTCCTGAGCTCTTTCCTAGCAGCTCTAAGCCTTGTGACTGAGTGGGTTTTGTTTACTCTGTCTGTAGGCAACTTGGGGGGATTAGAGGCTTTCTAAATCCACCCTTGGGTGGGTTGGGAGGAAGCAGGGGGGTTCTGACAGGGCGAGCCTACTGGGGGTTTGGGACAGAAAGAAATTGAGCTATTCAGAGGCAGATAGGAGGCTCTAAGACCTTGAAGTAGAAGCCAAAGCTCTTGATGTGAACCAATAACCATAAAATGAGCAGGACTCTGTGTGCTGCGAGTGTGTGTGTGTGATTTATTTACTCCCGTTGTAGTTTAGAGACTAGGGTTTGTAGGAACAGGGGTGTTTGTGTGTGCGTGTGTTGAAAAATCTGGGCAGTTTTAAGCCTGAGATGGTAAATAAACAACAGATCATTGAAGTAAAATTTGACTGTCACAGTGATCTGATTTAGCTCTTTTTTATTATTATTATTATGAGACTTCTGGATCCGCCTTAATCCTGCCCAAACCTCTGGGGACACAAAGACGTGCAGCTTTGCAAAGGGCCCATTGATTGTGTGTGTGTGTGTGTGTGTGTGTGTGTGTGTGTGTGTGTGTGTGTAAAAAAGGCCTGACCGTTCCAAACAGGGTTTGGCAGCTCTAAGCAGGATCATTCTGAAAAGAATGACAATGAGGCGGCTCTAGGCAACCTCTGGGGCTGCTCTAGTGATGGTAATTTGTCTGTGCATGCGTGCTGTCCGCCAAAGCCATTCGGGTGAAGTGAATTGTAACCGGTTCTCATTTAACTTCCACTCTGAGCAGTTTGGTGTTCCTTGACCGCAGGCTCTGCATGTTGAAATTGGCCACTGATAACCTGCTGTCACCATGCACAGGCCGGATAATTGAGCCTGTTATTTATTCTGTAAAATTTGCACGGCTGGAGGAGCCCGGGATGGGGGTGGGGGACAGAAGGTGCTGGAGGTTGGTAGGCGGTTATTTCCCTGGGGACATCTGCAGCTCTCTGACCACCAAAAGCTGTCTTGTTGGTTCTCTGGAGAGACCTAGGCACATAGATTTGTGGGGGCCAAGTAGAAGTGTGTTAGCAACCGGTGGCCAAATAAAGCTCTTTTTTTTTCTTTTGCTTTCAACTCAGTGGCAGTTAGTGATCATGACACCTGCTTCGGAAAGTTAGAGTCAAATGCGGACTGCCCAGGTGTGTCTGAAAATGATACATCTGTGGTTTGTAAGATCACTTCTCAGAGGTGCCTCTCTTTCTTCTGCAATCCTGTTATTTTTAAAAGGCAGTAGAACGTGAAAATACTCTCTACATTAATACCCAGCTCCCTATGAAATCAGGTTGCAGTATTTGCATCATACCAGGGAAGGTTCCTTCCCTAGCCTAAAATTGTCCAGAGCTCAGGGCTGTACCTCTGGAAGAAGGAAGAGGGAAATAATAGAAGATAGTGGCAACAGCATCAAATCTCCCTTGAGATGAAAGGGGAAATTGTAATATAATATGCAGATCAACAAACAAACACCTACTGACCCTGAGCACCAACGTGAGCACTGTTTCGGATCTTTGAATAAGCTGAAGTCGCATGTTTAATGAAACATGAGGCATCATCGTGCCCTGCTGACGGCATGTTTTCTTCTGATCAGGTTCCAGCTAGACAAATCCGAACAGGAGTCTTTTTCTGTATTCCCACTGAACTGCTTCAGGGTTCCCAGCTTTAATAGCTTATGCATTTGAGAAAGTCCGCTATGGGAAAGGCCTCTACCAGGTTTTAAAGGGAGCTGAAACATGTTAAATATATGGACTGTTTTTTTTAAAACATAGCCGTCTCATATTAGGCAGCTAATCCCCAAGTATCAAAGCACCCCTGAGTCCTCGAAAGGGGGATAAAGTACAGGATCAGGACTCCAGATGATGATTGTAATCTCTGCTTTCGCTGGGATTAGAAGAAAAAGAAGATAGAGCAGCAGCTGGAGAGGGGGATACGCTTGAGCTCTTTTTACGCAGGTAGCTCCTGTTTTCTTTTCAGCGTGAGGGATGAGATGGGGAGGGAAGAAACCTAATGACATGTGGGTTCAGTTCCTGGTTCTTCTACTGTCTTCCTGTGTGACCCCGAACACATCTCTTGAGGCCTCTTCATTTCTTTCTGTGAAATGGGGATAATGCTTCTCTACATCACAGAATAAAGTGTTCAGCATTGGCAAAGGGCTTAGATTGTTCTTTCATATAAGTACATAAAATAAAAGGTTACTGGGTAAAAGAGTGTATGTGGCATGGCAATAAAATGGGCCACTATGGCCAACTGGCTTAAACCGCGTCACTGCAGGCGTGATGCAGAAGTGAGGAAGAACAGTCAAGTAGTTGGTCCTTCTAGGACCTCAGAAAAGAAGGATCCGTTTTTTTCCTTGTAATACGGTTCCCCACATGTAAAATGGAGATGATGACACCCCGCCCCCCATCAGAGGGGACTTGTGCAGTTAAATACGGCAAAGATTGTACCGCCTGAATATTGTGGTGTTGGGGAAGTTTAGGAAGGTAGGAGGTCTGAGGCCTGAAACATCCCACTATAAATAGTGATTTGTGTGCCCTGGAGTCTGAGTGGGTGGGTTCAGAGCAGCACTGGGGTGTTTGGAAACTTGGAGGACAGAAAATCAGGAAAGTGAGGCCATTCCATTTTGGGGCATTTATTTTCCATTCATCTATACTTCTCCATCTTCAAGCATCTGATGAAGTGGGATTTTCTCCCACAAAAGCTCATGCATTAAATAAATTTATTCATCTTGAAAAGTGCTACAGAACTGCTTGTTTGTCTTGCGATTCCATTGTTAATGTCCTGACTTCAGGTGAATTTGGAAAGACACCAGGCGGAGCCAGTTGAATGGAATTTTTAGGATCTTTGAATCAGAGCCGATTGATCACAAATTTGGAATTACAGAATAGGAACCAGGTGTCCTAACAGCAGCCAACAGGGCCCAAGAGCTAAGGAGGTGATCAGAAGTTTATCTTCCTGTTTGTAATTATCACTACCAAGGGATCAGGTCTCTGCCATGGCCTGACATTGAGGAATGGATGTAATTCCTTTTAATTGTGCCCTCTCCCCTCCCCATCACTTAGGGCACTGGGTTTCCGCCTTGCTAAACTCATTAACCTCTTTAATGCTGCAATATCCTTTTCCCATATAAATCCACAATGCTAAACTCGCTCTCTGAAGTGTCATGCTAGTTGGTTCGTGCTCTGTCACTCCACAAGGGCTGGAAGTGTTTATCTGTTAGCTAGAGATCGCCAAAGCCAGAAAAAGAGGTGTCTGTGTGAGACAGGGAGAGAATACGAAGGGGATGAGAGGAGGTGAGCTCTTTCACCACTAATTGATCTCAAGGAGTATTCTGGCATAGGCTAAGACCTTTACTGCCATGGTAATTTATCAAAAGATCTAATTTGGTAAGTTAAAAACATGCTTTGGATCAGGTCCAAAGGGATCCAAATGACTTTCAGAATCAAATCAGGTCAACTGGAGGGCTCCGGGTGCTTGGATTGTGTGAATTTGTAACAGCACCATCCTAAAATGGTGTCATGGACGGGGAGTATGTGAAGCAGCTCATTTATCAAAGCATGGGTGTTCCTAGAAGTGTTGAGTAGTGGGAAGGGACAGTCTTCCCTATGGGAATCCTCTTGCTTTGACCTGTGGATTTCCACCAGCATTTTAACACTAGTCCAAAGCAGAAACATAATTTTAAACATCTGAGGTTCCTATGAAATTAAGGGTACTGCTGCTCCAGTACACATGGGTTATAGAAATTCCTGTCAAGGAATCAGTGCCATTTACACTGAGCCCAGTTTTCAGATATGGATGCCTACAGTCAACTCCTGCATCTGTATTAGCAACTAATTATATTCGGTTGGTAAATAAGTGCTGACTTAAATTGCTAAGCACCAAAATACAGGCTTCGTTTATGGTTCTGCTGGCGTAATTGAGCAGACATGCTGGCATTGAGTTAGGTTAACATGCCAAAAAGAGAGAGGTATTCATGGCTGCAAGGGCCATTGGGGCTGACTAACCCCCCAGTATGTACGTAGGGTCTTGGAAGAGGTTGTACCAGGCTGTGGTATCCTGTGACATTGCTCACACTGCTGTGGCTGTGCTCTTGTTTGTGCATTAGCTCCATCAGCATTAGCATGGGAATGTTTATTTGAGCTGAAAATGATGCATCTGAGCTCCAGCAGTGACATTCCTTTAGGTGGCTAACTAGAGGTACTCGTATTTAAAATGGGGCTCAATGACGTGATAGGCTTGCTCCTGTTAATACATTAAGCGGGTACAGAAATCTGTCTGTTTCGCACTTTGCAACGAGGTAATTCAGTCTGCAGAGGAGAGGGCGTGTGAGGTTGTGGTGAGAAATGAGTGCTCGCCTTCTGCATGGCTTGTGCTTGTGCCACTCTTCTGAAATATTGCAGCTCCCCTGATCGCAGTCTCTGATTCTGCAGCCTTGACTCAAGGGACAGTGTCACTCGGCCTTATCCCCTCTGAAAGGGCTGCACTCACAAAATAAGGCCAGCCGGCTTGAGTCTGTAGGCATCAATAATGGTCCCCTTATCCCAAGTGAAAGAACTGGGGTTTCTGATATTTTGGATTGTGCCGAAATCTTTATGGAGTTATCTTTTACGGGGAAGGGTCACTGGAGGTTAAAAAAAAAAGCCGATCAGGAGTTGTGACTGCAGGAGAAAGCAAATCAGAAATGTCTGTCAATATGCACATTCACTCGCTTAGTGGGGGAAAACAAGAAAACATTTGGTTCTTTTTTAAACATCCGCTTCCATATTGAACACAATTGGGGTCTTTCGAATGACTGCCAGAAATGCTGTGTTAATGTTGTTAATTTATCATTTGTTGGGGTCCCCAAGCAGGATCGAGGCTCCATTGTGTTAGACACTGTTAATGCACTGGCTTGACTGATTTCCATCTGTTATATTTATTTCCAGCTTCTGTCTCCTAATGGCAAAAATATAATCTGGGTATTTTGTAATTTAAAGAACATTGCACTTCAGTGTTGGGTAAATGCAAGCAACCTTTGGTCTCAGTCAATACCCTTCTGGGTGCATGACAGGACAGTTGCAATGCTCTTTCATTAAAAGGACACCATCAAAATAGAAACCGTGTATTGACAACAAAATTCTTTATCTGTGATACTATTAATAGAGTTGGTTGCATGGTGTGAAAACTTGTTCACAGCCATCCAGGTTCTGACACCATTACTCAAACTGAGTAGCATCTCACTCTAAAATTCATCCGATTGACTGTGGTGTGACCCCATGGGGAATTAAACCAATGTGAGTAAGGGGATCCTCCTTCAAATTTTGAATGATCACCCAAGCTTTGATTTGGTTTGTTTACACTGCTTTGAATTTATTTGCACAACTGAGCTTGTTTCATGTAAATATTACTAAGTGTTTTATTTTGGCCTTTGGGTTTAATCTAATCCATTTCAGAGATGAAACAAAATTTGTTTGGGTGGAAGTAGTTTATAAGCAGTGAGCCATGTCACTCAGGTTAATGACTGCATACTCAAATAGTGGTTTTCAAATATCAAATAACTGACTCACTGGCTATCCAAAAATAAAAATAAATAAATAAATAAACAAACAGCCGGTATCCAGCAAAAAGAATAAGAGTCCTGTGGCACCTTAAAACACTGACAAATGTCTTCGGAAAGCTTTTTTGGGCTCCAACTCACTAAATCAGATTGATAACGTAGGTTGGAGCCCCGAATGTTTATGCCTAAAGAAATGTGTTAGCCTTTTAAGGTGCCACAGGACTCTTGCTGTTTTGCTGTATACAGACTAACACGGCTACCCCTCTGGAAATTTTCAGCCTATAAACCAGGGGTCTCAAACTCAAATCACCACAAGGGCTGTATGAGGACTAGTAGAAGGCTGCATGAGGATTAGTATTGTAGCCTGAGGGCAGCACCACTGAAGCTTTCCATACAATGGTATTGCAAATATCAGTAACAATCGTGTCATTGCAGGCTGCAGAAAATGGCTTTAGGGGCTGCATGTGGCCCCCGGGCCACGTGTTTGAGACCCCTGCTATAAACTGTTGGTAGAGTCGGCTATGTTCCTGAAGACTATTCAAACATTGTACAAAAGTGAAAAATTGTGGAAAGTTTGCAAACCAGAAAAAAGGTTGAATTCATAGGGGAAAAAGAGTTTGCAACTAATCTGTTCGGTAGCTATGGCTAATAATGACACTTCCAGGCCTGATCTGATAATGATATGAGTAGATACCTGACTTCACTTATGGGATTACATCCATTTCTCTTATTGGGGCTTGTCATGTTGGTAAATTTACTCATGTGTAAGTGTTTGCAGGATCAAGCCTCTTTGTTAGTCTTAAAAATCAACATAAAAAAAAAAACAACAACTTTTTCTTCTGACCTGTATTATCTGTTTATTTTAGCCCTTTGCTCCCTTTGTGTATCTGAAACTAAACTTGTGGGTTTCACTTTTCTTTATCATCCAATCAGTAATGCTTTCTGATTCTTAAGGCCTGGCACAGTTAGAGGTTCTCACACAGCAGGGCAATGTTTAAACTAAACACAGCAAAACAAAGGGCTTGATTCTTATCTCACATCCACAGTTATCTACCTGGACAACTCAGTTTAGTTTAGTAGTCTACTCAGGCTACAAAACCCTCTCAACTGAGATTAAAAACAAAAAGGAAATTTTTTTTTAGTTAGACTTTGTAAAATGCCACTTTTAACAAAACCTCAGTGTTGGGCATAAAACTCATTGCTCAGCAAGACTTGATTTATGGAGCAGACAGCAGTTTTTGGAGAAATCCTGTTCCCTTTAAATGTTTTCTGGGACGATGACAAACTCTTCTGCTTCTTTCATTGCCTTTGTTTCTGAAACTTAATTTATGGTAGCTTGTGATATGCTGATCATTCAAGAATCCCCTCCTGTCGGATCAGCTCGAACCATCTTGCTGCTGCTTGAGCCAGGGGCTGCACAGAGCATCCATCATGAATTGACAGGAGCCTGTCTATATCCGGGGAAGGAGATCGATGAAGAGGAAGTTGGTGGATGAGAGAGGATAACGTCTGGCTGTGAATGCAACCTCGGACTAGTTTATAAATGATCCCTGAGACTTGAAGATGAACACAGACTTCACATGTGCTGGGGAGGCCAAACACCTGCTCATGATTGTAGGCTAATCATTCAAAATATTAGACTTCGGCAAATCAAGAGGGCTTTATTTGAGTCCCAAATTGTTCCTTTTGGTGAAAGATATCTCTCTCTCTCTCTTTTTTTATTAATCTTGTAGATTTATTTTCACTGTATCTTTTTTCTTTGCTGACTAAGTCAAAATGTAACTTTTTTGTTTTTCATGTTCATGATACTACACTACTGTACATAGGACTCATCAGAGAAACTAAAACCCAATGTAACAAACAAGGAGTCCTGTGGCAGTTTTTAAGACTAACAAATTTATTTATCATATGAGCTTTTGTGAGAGAAAATCCCACTTTTTCTCCAACAAAAACTCATGCAATAAATAAATTTGTTAATTTTTAAAAGTGCCACAATTTTTAAAAGTCGACAAATGAATTGGACAAAGTAACCACTTTATAGTTACATGTGGTAGCAGAAGATTTTTCATCACTGCTTGTCCAATATGCCTCATTAACTCCATGGGTCAGAAAGCCTCTTCTCTGGGATGGCAACAAGGTGGGTTGGGAGAAGAAGGGGAAGGAATCAGCATGGATATTTTCCATGATATAGCCACCAGGGATAAAATCCTGGCCACACTGTTGTCAAATACAAAACTCGTAACTGTCTTCCATGAGCTCAGGATTTTGCCCTTATTCACCAGATGCCAGATCTTAATATTTCTGTTGACTTCAGCAGGCTTTAGATAAGCTCCCAGAACACAATTGGAAGCAGCAGTTTATGTTACATAGGCCGCCAAATGGCAATAGCTTCCAGTCAAATCAGAACTGAACATGACGACCTACAGAGGAAAAATGATGTAGTGTGGTATAAATCCCATCAACCATTTAATATTCTTGACTGTGATACCTTCAAAGGTTATGAGTATCACTCCTTCATCTCTTCCTGATCTTTGGAGATTTCTGGTGAATATTTGGCTCTGTGGGGCTGGATGGGTGAATGGAGTTCGACTTCTGGCATCTTATTAGCAAGGGGGGCATTTAAGTGGCAGTGCATTCTGGATATTGTATATATTTGCTGTGGGGGTAAAAATCACACCTGTGCAGAAAGCGAGTGTTAGGCCTATGCAGTGCTTACATCCCAATTAAGCTTCCAAGTTTTCACTTGATGTCTACAAAGAAGTGAATTTAACCTCAAATAATTATTATATATCACTTTTCTGGCCGTCGTGTATAACTGCCTTAGTCATAGGCTAGAATGCTGTGGCACTAGGTGCTGTACAAACACAGAGCCGGAAGATGTTCCCTGCCCTTCAGACATTTATAAGCTGGGACCAGATTCCCAGATGGTGGAAATTTCCACCGGCTATGTTAACACCCATTAAACTATGGTAATTGACACAAGTTGAGGATCCAGACCATAGTCTCAGCCACTCCAGAAGTCACTATATGTTAATGTTTTGAGAAAAGCACAACATTGAAAAAAAATACAATAATTGAATTAAAAAAAAGAAGTCTTAGAGAAACTGATAAAGCAAAGCTGGGGAGATAAATTTTGTGTTCCTAATGCTGGCAGCCCTGCTTTGTTTGTTTGTTTGTTTTTTGTTCCTCTCTCCTGACTTGGTGGGAGCTCCACAAAGCTTGAAACTCCTTTTCATTTGACTTTCCTGATGGTTTCTGCTGACACGCGTTACTGAGAGCTGAGGTCCTCCTTTCCCTCTGTTTGTTTGTTTTTTGTTTTAATATGATAAATGTGTACCTCCTCCGCTCCTCTGGAAACAGTATCCAGGCTGCAAAGTAATTATTTAGTGAATGGTAGATCCAGTTCATGTTGGCAAGGATCAGATTAATCTTTATTAATCATGACCCCTCCGACAGTAACCTCATCCCTTGCGTAAGTGCTGCTCTTTATTAAGAAGTAATAGCAATTAGGGAATGGTACAGCTACTACTCTGGTTACACTGTCAATGTGGTCTCAGGACTCCTAGCAGGAGGCAGAGGACCTAGTCAAAATTAAAAATAAATGCACATGGTGTGCATTCCAGAAATGAAGCAGACTAGCCTCCCTTGTAGCTTTTTTCTACCTCCTCTAAGTGTAGTGTCCTTTGGAAGTTTTGTTTCTTCAAATGAGTGAATTAAGTCTTGGATGTTCATATGAACTGTGAAATCCCACTTTAAACACCCACCATTCTTCTTCATCTAGAATGGTTTTCTAAACGATCAACCTTATTCCTGCAACCATATGAGGTAAAATTCTTGTGGACTTCAAGGAGTTTCATCTGCTTCATGATTATGCAGTTATTGACCCACCGCTGAAATACAGCTACTTCTGTGAAGGGATGTGGCAGCTTTTTAATAGCACACACCATCCTAACCCAAAATGAATGTCCTATAACTTTATTCTTCATAACACGCTCTTACTGCTGGGGTGATTGCGCCATTATGTATCTATCTTTTGTTACCAACTTCTAGATGGGTTTGTGCATTGACCAAGATTTGCACATTCAAATGCTGTTATCTTGCCCTTGCAGGACCCAAATGTCTTGCCTTTCCTCCTCTATTCAGTTCAGCTTCACTTTTCCTGTCTATACCACTGGAGCACCTGCAGCACCCACAGCTGTGGTAACACGACAAGGCATGTGGTTTTGGATGCAGGTCTGGGGGCTGTGAACTCGTCTGTGAGCTAGAGGCTAGGCAGCTATTGTGCACAGCAGTCAATGCCACGTAACACAGTTGGGCAAGGAGTGAAGAAGTATTCAGATTATAGTGGACTGCATTTGCCTGCAGTCTCCCTTAAAAAAAAAAAAATCCATTAGGTTAGTCCAGTGATTGGTTTGGGGGCATTATAAATCTGTCCACATGCTATAGTTTGGCTATAAACAAAAGAAATTCCATCATCATACAGTGACAGAGCTGGTACTTCTTTGGGATCACTTTAAACCGCAAGAGGACTACAATGGCCAATGGAAACTTCATAGGGGGATAGGCAGGGTATGATTGCCAAGAAATCACTCTCATGGAAAGGTCCATGGGATATTTAACGGCCAGCTGGGGGCAAGGTATTGGTTTCATGCTTCATCCAAAGCAAAACACCTCCGTGCCTTTTAATGTTATGTTTGGGGAATGCATCACAGCTGGAAAAACTGTACCTACTAAATCAGCAATGTAAAACTTCATGAAGCGTCCAGGATTCTCTTTGGAGGTCTCCCGCACCTCTACTTATATTGCAAGAGGCGGTGAGACTGGAGATGTTACTTTGGGATTTCACTGTTCCCTGGGGTTGGAATATCCAGTTCAGCACACGTGTGGAGTCAAGGGCAGCCCAAGGGTTCTTGTGCTCTAGGTGAACTATGCCTTTGTCATCCTCCTTCAATATAGAGAAAAATGATATTAATATTTTTTAAATGGAGAAAAGAAATTCATTTGCAGCTAATTTGGCACCCCTTAAAGCCTGGTTCACGTATATGGACATGCTGGTCCTTCCTGTGTCTTGTCCACACATGGGAAAACTGCAGAGAGAAACTCAGGTCCCCAGCCTTGACTGATTTTAACTACTAGCAGTAAATATGCATAATGACCTGTGAGGGGATGTTAAAGAAAGTGGATTCTGAATTACTACAGAGAATTCTTTCTGGATGTCTGGCTGGGGAACCTGGCCTACATACTTACCATTCAGCTAATTGCCATATTTGGGCTAGGGAGGAAATTTCCCCCCAAAGCAGATTACCATAGGCCCTGTGAATTTTTCCTCTTCCTCTGCAGCATGGGGTACAGGTCACTTGCTGGTGGACTCTCTGTACTTTGATGTCTTTATATCATTATTTGAGGACCTCAATACTTCAGTCTTAAGTTAGGGGTCTATTACAGGAATTGGTGGGTAAAATTTTGTGACCTGCATTGTGGAGGAGGTAAGACTAAATGATCCAAATGGTGCCTGCAGCCCAGCATTGGGTCCCAACCCTGAGTTTGAAACCACTGATCTAGTCTATTGCCTGTATGGCACAGGACCCAAAAACAGTTCCTAGAGCAGGTCTCTTAGAAGAAAAAAACATCCATTTTGATTTTAAAACTGTCAAATAATGGAGACTTCATCAGTACCCCTGGTAAATTTTTTCCAGTGGTTAGTCACCCTCACTGTCAACAATATATGCCTTATTTCCCATCTGAATTTGTTTAGCCTCATCTTCCAGCCAGTGGATCTTGTTGGAGCACTGTCTGCTAGTTTGAAGAGCCTGTTATTAAATATTTCTCCCTTGGTAGATATTATAGGTCTGTGGCTTTCAAACTATGGGTCAGGACCCAATATTGAAATACACACAGACATAAAGGTACTGGGTCATGGCACCTCCTGCTGTCACTGCTAAAAGACTGGAATGCATTGCTGAAAGATGTACTTGTTGGGTTGTGGGTATAAAAGAGTGTGTTGTTTTTTTCAACTGAGTCTCAAGAAAAAAAAGTTTGAAAACCCCTGCTATAGATGGTAACCAAGTCACAGCTGAACCTGTTCTTCACTAGCCTCAAGAAGTTCAGTCTAGTCAGTTTGTCTGTTTTTCTAATGTTTTCTAATCCTTTAATCGTTCGCGTGGCTCTTCTCTGAACTGTTTCCAATTTATCACCGTCCTTGATTTCTGGGCACCAGAACGGAGCAAAGTATGCTAGCAGCAGTTGCACGGTGCCAAATACAGAAGTGAAAGAACATCCCGGTTCCCACTTGAGATGACTTTGTTTATGCATCCCAGGACTACGTTAACTCCATTGGCCGCAAAGTCATACATATTCAGGTAACTCTAAAATGTTTTTTAGAGTCATTTCTTCCTAGGATAGAGTTCCTCCATTTTGCAAGTACAGTTTATATGTATATTGTTAGTTTGGACACAGTTTACCAAGTCATCTAGATCACTCTGAGTCAGTGACCTATGTTCAGCATTATTTAGCATTCCTCCAATTTTTTTGTTATTTGCAAACTTTATCGGTAATGCTTTTTCTTCCAGGTTATTGACAGAAATGTTAAATGGCCTAAGGTAAAGACCTGATCCCTATGGGACCAGCTAGAAAAAGACCCATGCAATGATGATCACCTGTTTACAGTTAAATTTTGAGGCCTTTCTGTTAGTCATCTTTTAATGCATTTAATGTGGGCCATCTTCATTTTATACGATTCTTGTTTTTCAATCAAAATGCAGTACCAAGTCAAATGCCTTACAGAAGTCTAAGTACGTATGTTAAGTCAACACAGTTCCCTTATTCAAATCAGCAATCTCATTAAAAATGTATATGAAATTAGTTTGACAGGATCTACTTTCCATAAGACGTATTCATTTGCATTAGTTACAGTACCCGGCTTTAGTTCTTTATTAACGGAGTCCCATATCAGCTACTCCATTATCTTGTCTGGATTGATACCAAACTGATAGATCTATAATTACTCGGGTCATCTTGTTTACCCTTTTAAATAACTGACACAATGTTTTTTTGCTCTTCCAGTCTTCTAAATGTCCCTTCTGCTCTAAAACTTTCTTATTGAAATCAACAATAACGGTTCTTTGAGATCTATAGCCAGCTCTTTTAAAACTCTTGGACGCAAGTTATTTGGATCAGCTGATTTTAAAATGTCTGGCTTTCGTAGCTTCTGTTTAGTATCCTTCAAAAATACTAGTGGAATGGAAAGAGTGTTGTCACCGTATGATGAGACTATATCATCATCTCCCCTCCCCCACCCCCGAAATATGAAACAAATATTTATTGCATGCTTCTCGTTCTTTTTTTTTTCCCAATTATTACTGACAACTTTGCCGTTTTCTTCTAGTAGTGGACTGATACTATTGCCAGCATTCTTTTTGTCCCCCCTTGTGCTTCTAATTTGTTCCTTCTTCCTGTCCGTAACTTTTGCTGATGATAGAGTTTTCATTATGTCTTTGTCTTCCTGTATCTATTTGCTACAATTTCTAAATTCTGATTTATATTACTTACTATCAATTTCCCCTTTCTTCCTTTTGTTTGTTTATTTTATTTTGTTTCCAGCTGCCTTCACTTCTCCTTTAAACCAGGTTAGGCTTTTAACCAGCATCACCTTGTGCCTCAGTTGCTGAGTTGTGCTTTTTTCAGTTCTTCATAAGGCTAGGAACTAATCAGTTATTAATTCCTGAGATAAGCCTGGATGTACAGAAAATGTTCATACTAATAACGGGTGTTATTTTAATCTCCAGAATCTTTCCTCAACATCTAACGTTTAATGGTTCTTAGTTGCCAGCTTCTGTGTTTACCCTGTTGCTACATCAGGGATCTGTTGAAAGCAGACAATAACTTAGTTAATATTTACTGAGGTTTTTCTAGTAGTGCAGGTTCTTTTTCAGAAGACGGGGCATTGCTGTTAATGGTTTCATCTTATCATTGTTTAATCAAAAGGGCAATGACTGAAGTACTGAACTGAAGTAATCCTAAAAAGAAAACTGGGAATTACTTTTTCAAATACTTTCATTGACTGTATGGAAATCTTGGAGAAAAACCTTTAGGGTAGAGCAAAAGAATGAGAAAAACCTGCTTTGTTTCCATCTACCTCTTCAGTAGCTGGAGGGGAGCAGTAGAAATCAGAAGTAAACCTACTTGCTCTTTTGATCTCTGCAAAACTTGTGGTGAGGGTCACATTGTTTAATGGTTGAAGGAGTTTATTGAAGAATAAAAGTAATGCCAAAGCCAAAGGGCTGTACAAATTATCTGGTAAACCTCTGTCAAGTTTTACGTGCTCTGGGCTACTGGTGATTTCCCGTCTTAAAAAAAAAAAGGCTCAGGGAGGGGCATTGGGTAATACGTGTATAAATAAATCCACTTCTTTAAATAGCTAACTGGCCTCCTCTGAACTGTTTTGGAATCTCTACATTCCCTGGTGGTAGCCGGCATTCTCATATCTCAGAAAGGTGCCTCACAGGACACAGGCAGCACTTCAGGGACTTTGCCATGGCTGGTTCTTGGCTGCATTTTTCTGCTTGTCAGTGAAATAAAAGCACAAAAAGTTCAAGGATTGTACGGTTGGAATCCATCTGAACAAATCTGGATCGAGCCCTCACATTTGACATTTCTTTCCTCCTTAAATGTTAGAAATACACAGATTAGGGATAGGGTGAGGTAATCTTGCCGTTATCTGGGTTCTTCTGATGGGAGTTTATGGCAGAGCTTCAAGCACTGCTTGCTTGAAGGTGGTCAGAATAAGCACTTCTGATGTTCTGACCCTAAGATCCGGATGTTAATAAAGGGGCTATGGAAATTTCATGCTCATGCTGGGAGGTCTGGAGCTGCTGTTCCTCAGCTGTTCCCTTTTTTAAATACTTTTTTTAAAAGAGTACTTTCAAAACATGGAAGGAAAAGGAAAGGACGAAGCCAGAAAGTAAAATGTTTGGTATAAAAAACAAAGGGAAGGGAGGGAATTATTTCAGGAGTCTAGTCAGTGAGATGCCGTTAATAAAAACCTAGCGTTATGAATGGGAACAGGCTAGATGACCATAATGGTCCCTTCTGTCCTTAAAATCTATGAAATGAAACTCTAGTAAGTCAGCCAATCAATGGGTCCATGACATTATCTGTCTGTAGATCTCAAAATCCTTCAGGATAGCTGCTCTCCAAAATACTTCATTGTGTGATGCTTTTAATTTTTTTTTTCCTGATGCTAAATAATTCTTCCCATTAATTAGTGTAGTCATTCAGAAGTCTGTTTTATGGATGGTGGACCACAGGGCTTTTCTACATACTTAGATTTTTTTATATATATATTCTTGGTCACTGTTAGTGCCACCAGGACCCACACGGGGAGGAGGGCAGAGGAGTGGCTGGGGTCCACAGAGACAAAATAATTTAGGAGGGTGCAACTTGGAGAGAGGTTGGAAGAGCTTCACTTTGGAACAAGACAGTCTCACAGAACGAGTAATGTCTTTGGGAGAGGCGGTTAAAGCTGTTTTCAAAATCCTGACCTGCTAAGAGTCTGTTTTTTAATGTGGCAGTAAAATAGAAGCTGCTCTGATTATTCTCCATTCTTCAGGTCTGAAGACTTTTTTGAGGGGCAATATTATAAAAGAGATTTTCAAGTTGTAAATCTCCAAAGAAAAGATATTGCTGAACAGTTTAGATGGTGTGTAGCAGTTCAACTGCAGTGGTTTGTATAACAGTGAAGATCTGTCTCTGTTCATCCAATGCCATAGATCATTACACTCACGCATTCCCTCTTAGTGCTCAGTATATAGGAGTTGTTGTCTGTCTAAAGTCAGGTCAGGAGTTCCCCACAAAGCCCTTGGGTCTTCTATTAATTTCTACTCATTTCGGGCTGGATTGCGTTTTCTGTCAAATTAGTACAGAGCAGATGGCAATGAAATGCCATCTAGTATAGTGGAGTGTGGCTTTTCTTTCTACAGGAAAAAGAAAATACCTCACAGCATTTCCTCCTCTTGGGGCAGAAAAAGATCAGAAGCTCATCCCGACATAACACTCGGTTAATGACACTTTTTCTTCTAAGTCAGTTTTAAAGTGATGTTCCAACATAGTGTTCTAGGAAGCTGTCCTCCTTTAGATAAAAAGTAGAATTTACAGTCCTGTAGTGACTAAAGAGGTTATGGCATTTTTCTCTAGAGTAGGAGTATTAATGCAGTACAGTATCTTGTCCAAATTCTAATTCAGGAAATTTTTGTTTTGTCTGCGTTACATGCCCCATAGATTCAGCTGTGATATGTTAGTCTTCACTCCCTATCCTACATTGCTGTGTACTGTCTCAAACACGACGGCCACATGCGGACTAGAACGTTAGCCTGGGGGCCACACCACTGAAACCTTTTCATACAACAATATTGCAAATATTGGTAACAATAGTGTTGTTGCAGGCTGCAGGAAATAGCTTTAGGGGTTGCATGTGGCCCACGGGCTGTGTGTTTGAGACCCCTGCTCTACACTGATCGTTTCATTTCACAGGTGTAGTGGATCCCAACCTTTTCAATAACACAGCACGCTTCAGTGAGACAAACAGTTCCACGACACACCCCCTTTTTTCAGCTGAACTGATTGGTCATAAACATCACATTTACTTGCATTTACTATGGTTATGGTCTTACTAGAATGTTAACATTTTAGAATCAGAAGATCGATTCCTCGCTTTTAATTTGATGATTAATTTTCATGAGTTTTATGGGTTGTAATTTTGGTTGGCAAGAATAATGTTTAAGTGAAACAATGTTTGTTTTGCATTGATTTTCATTACCTATGTACAAAATTTCACAGCAAACTTGGGCAGTTTTCATGGAATGCTGGTTGAAAACCCGTGCACTGGTGGATGAAATGACTTCAGCATGGTTTGCAAATTGTTTTGGTGTCCATTTGAATGAAGGCTCTTCTTAAATGAAAACAAAAATTACTTATTCTCATCATCATAATCAGATTTTGACTGTGTAATAATCACTAGTGTATCTGTCAAACAAATCCTTATAGTAATGGTACCAGGGAATATAAGTACTAGAAGAAAATTCCATCTCATATTAGGCTCTAGAATCCATCTGAGTATTAATAATTATTTTGTTGTCTTCATTGGTCTCTCTACGCTGATAAAGTAGGTGTAAATCAGAGGTGAAAGGTTCTACTTCTAAGCAGTTTGGAGCAATTTTTACTCCTTGAATAATTAGTAAGTTCCTCGGGAGAACAAGCCAGTCAATCAAAACATATTGAAAACTTGTTTGAACTGGTGGTTGTGTATGGGAGCAGTATGAATGACGAAAGGGGGGTGTGTTAGATTTTGGTTAATCATTTTGTGTTCCCACTTAATGATGCTGCCCCTATTTTCTGAGAGGCAAATATTTCTCTATGACCCACGCACCAAAAAAGCCTCCTCATAATTTGCTATTTTTGAGATGGGCTGGTCCTGGAATCTTCTTCCCTAACACAGGAAATTTCCAGGCCTGAAACTTTTTGTAGAAAGAACCATCCTTCTTCATCATTCACATTATGATCACAGCTTTCTTTCTTTCTTTCTTTCTTTCTTTCTTTCATCCATCCATGACCTGTAGTAATCTGCTGGTCCTCATAGGGACATGTTTGAAAATGTCATGCTGGGCTCAATAGCTCTGAAGGCCTGTCTTCTGAACTGCTGGAGCCTGTTTAATTCAAATAATTCATGCTGCAAGATGCATTTGACTTGATCAGTCTCTTCATAGACAGTTGGAGGATTTGAAGACCCTTAGAAGGTTGCAGATTAAAGGGAGGATCCTCAAAATCTGAATAAATATCTAAATGCCACTGCCTTGCCCTCTGTAGTCATTTCTACCTATGAAACACATTACTGCTTGATCAGACAGGTAGCATTTTCCATCTTGGTTAGCTGGCCTCGGGTCTGGATTAAGAGCTCTTGGGGCCCTGAGCTGCTGCCCCCACTGTAGGGGCCTGTTCCCATCTGGCCTTGGGCCTCACCAGCTTTCCACCACCCTGGGTGCCACTCCTGGGCTGGTGTTGGGGGACAGGGCTGAGGTTGTGCTCTCACCCTGCCCCTCGGCTGGTCCGTCCGTCCCTGGGGCCTCTGTTCTGGGGTGGGGCTGGGACAGGCCAGGTCTGGACGGCTTGTGGTATGGATCCAGGGCAGCCTGCTGGCCTTGGAGGTCCATACTGGTTCCATCTCCAGGACAGACTGGAGCAAACAGGACTGGCCTGCCTCACCACGGGGGCGGATTGGCGGTCCCAGGATTGAAGGGGGAACAACCCTGGCACAAGGCAGCCCTCGCTCCCAGCCCCTTTGTTAATCCAGCCGTGGTTGCACTCACTTTGTGCGAGAGCTGAATGATGAAATTCAGTCCAGAATCAGGCCCTAAATCTCTCCAGTTCACCCTCTGGAACTGTAACTTATGTAGCTAACTTCAATTGGCATGCACAGAGAGTCCAATCATACAGTCCCTACGGTGAGAATGGGAAAAGGCCCTGTTAGATGATCTAGTCCGTCTCTTGGCTAGTGAAGAATTATTTCTGACAGTGCATATTACATTCTAGCCCTTTTCTCAGTTTAGTTTTAAATGGCACAGATAATGACTCCCACCGGTTCCCCTGGGAGACTGTTCTGCTGTCTAATAGACCTTACCGTTAGGCAAATTCTCTTGAAATTCAGTCAAATTTTCCTTTGCTTAAATCCATCCCATTATCCATAGTTATATCCTACTTTGTGGGCTCTATAATCATATGTGTGTTGGGGGTGGTTTGTGAGACTAGCCTTTTAAGATGTGGTTGTGTTTTATTTTTGATTGATTCCTTTCTAAGTAAAACCATTTTGAATATGGCTGGAATCCACCCAAAAGGAATTTGTGAAGTTCCCCCCCTCCCAGGCAGAGGGGCCAGAACATGTCTTTGTTCACCACTTATATCTTAGTTTGAAGCTCTCTGTGTGTGACAGAATTGCACCTCTTAAGAAAAGGGTGAGGACGGATGGTTCGCTGGTTTGAGTGTTAGCCTGGCAGTTAGGAAACCTGAATGAATTCTTTGCGGCGCCCACTTTCTTCATTACCTTGGGGAAGTGACTTAATTTCTCCGTTCCTCACCTGCAAAATGAGAGTAATATCACTTCCTTCTCTCAGAAGGATGCTATGAGGACAAATACATTAAATACATTGTGAGGTGCTCCCATAATACTGAAAAGGCAGCCAAACAAGTAATTAAGATCAGGCAGTTCGACGGATGCTATGTTGAAATACGATGTCTTCCTCCAAGCATTTCAGCAGTGGGGTGCTTTATTCTATTTTCTATTCTTATTTGTTTTTACGATTGGAAGAAGGAGAAAAGAACAAAAAGATTTAAAGCACCAAAGAATTGCTATATGACTTGCTTCTGGACTCAAACTCTTCTGTCCCCAGTTTCAGCCTGGAGAAAATGTTTACAGTTTGGTTACAAACCCTCAAAACCCAATCAGCAAAATCTTAACTAAAGCTATCCTACTAGGCCCTGATATAATGAGATCTTCATGCCACAGCTCCTAGGCAGCATTCTAAGTGGTGTCAGTTTGTTCTCTGACTGGAGGCTATTTAGAGGAAAAACTGTATAGCATGTGCAACTTAGGTGCAGAAATGATCTATGGTTAACAGTTTTGTTTGGAGAAGATGTATAGAAAATAAATGCACTGCCCTTCCAGACAGAGAGAGAAAATAAGTTATTGAAGGGGGCAGCATGCAGTAGTGCAGTGGTTTTCAAACTTTAATCTATTGGGACCCAGTTGAAAAAACATCATTTATGCCCGTCACCCAGCAATTTCATCTTTGAACAATGCACTCCAGTCTTGTGGCACTGGCACCAAGGGGTGCCGTGACCCAGTGCTTGAGGGTCCATGACCCGGTAGTGGGTCCCGACCCTAAGTTTGACAACCCCTGCAGTAGTAGGTATAGCACTAGATTCAAGTCAGGAGACCTGGTCCCAGCTATGCTCCTGATCCACTGTGTGAACTTCACCTCTCCCTGTCTCTGTTTCCCCTATTGTCTGTTTGAGAATGTAGGCTCTTCAGGACTGGGCTTTTTTACTGCATGTGTGTGGGAGATGGATCCCAAAGGGGCCAGAGATGAGAGAGATGAATACATATGATGCTCCGTCATGCTCTACATTTTGAAAGGGCTTCCCATCCTCTTTCTTTTTCATTGGACCAAACTTTCAGATGTGGGCCCCTCGGGTACTCCTAATGAACAGTTTGCTGTGAGTCATGGAGGATATTTCGTCCTAGCATCTCAAGAGTGCTCTGCAAAGTATTATCGTGATGGGGTGACTAATTGACAATCTCTGTGAGTTGTGGGCAAAGGGAGTTGAACTTTAATCTCCAAATTCCCTGTCCCTTGCTTTAACCACTGCATTACATTGCCTGCTGGCTGCCATAGAATATGCATGAGCAGCCGTGTACCTACTTGTGTTGTGCAGATTTCCAGTTTGATTACATGGTGGCTTGAATCCAGCCTGAGTAAGTGGCCCGAGGTCCTGGGTATACGTAAGGAGGAAGACATCTTCAAAGAGATGGATCAGTGGACTTTGGACTCTAATATACATGAAAGCAGAATGGTTGTTTCTCACACACTTTGCATAGATATTTGGGCCCCAGCCGTAGAGAGTTGGACACTTCATGTGCACTGGGTTACCCTTGAAAAAGAAATGGAATAGTCTATTAGTAGGAACCCGCGATAACTTTGTTTTGGAAGGATGTGTAAAGCAGGGGTCACAAACTTACGGCCCAAGGGCCGCATGTGGCCCCTAAAGTTATGTCTTTTGGCCCACAATGACACTATTGCTATCAATATTTGCAGTGTCATTGTAGGAAAAGGTTTCAGTGGTGTGGCCCTTGGGCTACCATACTAGTCCTCATGGTGATTTGAGTTTGAGACCCCTGGTATAGAGGATGCCAGGTTGAGAAACTTAGCCTAAGTTTTGCCCTTTAAAAGCTGCTGGGGACTAGGACAGGCCATTTCAGCTCCAGAACCGAAGCTAGTCTACCAAAAAGTAAATGGAAGAGACGTTATGAGAAGCTTTACTCTTCAGTTATAATTCTGCGTATTCATAACGTAAGCCCTGCCATTTGAGTTTATCTTCTGTGGCCTTCGATGACACCGGGAAAAGTCCTTCATTTTAATTCCACAGCAAAAAAAAAAGACGATAATGCTCCAGGGAAGGACCATATGCCTGCACAGGTTTATGGCTTAAGCGTTTCGTGGTGAATGCTGGGGTTTGCTGTTTTCCCCATCTTTGCCCCTTCCCCCCAACCCTCCCACTATAATAAATCAATGTGCTTCCTTCCTAGAGGAAGAGGTACAAACAACATAATCCCAGTGGTAGAGAAGGGTAATAAAGCCCCACCCTAAATGTTACAAACACATTATCCTCACAGATGCTAGAGCTAAATTTTTCTGTCCAAGGTTGCTGAAGTACTTAGACTTTGGCTGGAGAAAACAGCAGAACAGTGTAAACAAGAATGCTACATTAGAATGGGTGGTGTGATCTAATGCGTCTTCTCCTTCCCTAGCTTTCTGGATTTAGCCTGATTTCTGGAATTCTTGTTCTACTATTTGTCACTGGCTTGTATTAGCATGCCATTTCACTTCAAAAAAAAAAAAAAAAGTCCTTACCCATCAACGAGACAGAATCGTGGTTAGCGTGCTTGCCTTTGCTATGGAGTCAAATCCCTACTCTTCCACAGATGGCTGTGTGAAGATGAGCAAGTCATGGAGGGGGCGTCTCTTCACTGCATTTGAGAGGGAGTGTCTCAATCAGAGTCTACAGATTTGTGGTAGTGGGGTGCAGGCATGTGACCTACAAATAGGTATTGCATAGTAGTGCTTTGATGTTGTGGCTAAGATGTCTGCTTCTATACATCTATTTTTACCACACCAGAATAAGTCCCACTGCCACAAGTTTGAAGACCCAAGCTGGTTGGGTCATTCCCTGTTGCAGTGTAGACAAACCCTTAACCTCCTTATGCCTCAGTTCCCATCTCTAAAATGGGGATAAAAGCAGTTCCCTACTTCATGGGTGCATTATGGGAGTAAATCCATTAAATACTGTGAGGCCCTCAGATTCTCTGATGATGAGAGTTATAGAAAAAACAGACAGACAGATCTGATTTCCTATTCTTCACCTGACAATGAAGAACATTGACTTGTCTTAGCCAATTCAGTGGAACTTTTAATAAGAGATTTGGTGATTTGGCACACTGAACTTCTTGATGACTCTTCCAAAGAGGTGTTGATGTTTCTTGGGGGCACATTTATATTGGAGTTAATATTCTGAATGAAGGCCTCCATGTAGTGACTGCTTTGGGGGGAGGGGTTTGAAGTGCAGAATATATCATGAGGCACTTTACTGGTTTCTCAGTTACTACAAAATGGTTCATTTGGAAAGGCAGTTTTTTGAGCAGCTGGCGGACAACAATGCCTTCTTGGAATGCTTAACCAATGAGAGTTTTTTCCCATAATGCCATATGAATAGTTTGGCGTTTCATTGGCTGGGTTTCTTGTCACATGATACCCTACTGCTGGGTTTAGGAGTGGAATTTGGTGAGAGTCCAGTGCTTTCATCTTTCTACAATGTAGATAAGCTTTTATTAGACTCAGTTATTACATTAAAAATTTGCTTCTGGACACTGAATTGCATCATAACGAGTTTTAAGTTTAGCTAACTTGAGGGACCTCATGAGAAAGATGAGGTTTGTTCTCTCAGTTATGGAATTATTCTAACCTTTTGGTTTTCATCTCCTCCAGCATTTCCCACCTGCTTTTTCCATGACTGGTCTATTAATAACTTTAAAGCAGCTAACTTTGGAACTGAAATGTTAATTGTGTAGGAGTCAGCTTTCCTGAAAGTTAATAGAATATGAATTGGGGTGGAATATAAAACACTCAGCTTTTTGTAGCAGGCAAAATGTGTGATGTGCCGAGTGAACATTCAGATGGGCCCAGTTTAAACTTTGGAAAATAACTTCCGATTAAAATGTGCTGTATTAATTTTGTCTTAGCCCACTCAGCCCAGTCTAGATGAGGTCGGCTGATCTGAACTCCACATGTGCCTTGGGGCTGAGTGGGATGCGAAGTCTAGAGAGGTTATTTAGGCTCAAAGGTGTTGAGCTGCCAGCATTGGGAATAGAGTTGACAGTTAATATAAGGGTTGATCCTGGCATTAAACACTACATTTTGGGGCATGGTGGTGGTGATTAATCAAGACAAGCTGGACAATGTAGCTTCCATGACCACAACCATTTGCTGTACAGCTTTGGCGAGCTGATACTTGCCAGTTGCATGCACTGAGTATGTAGGGGGAAGATATAGTTAGTGGTGTCTCTGTTTTCTCTGTCCCCTTGTTATGGCTCCCTGCAGTTGCGGGTACATATTACATTTGTGTTGCCCTGTGTGTTGGGTATGGACTTTCTTCCAGCCACTTTTTGTTATTTACTCTTGTCCCAAGACTACCTGTTAATCACTAAACTCTATTCCCCTGTTTTTCCCTCCATTTCTGTATCTTTCACCCCTTGGCAGTACAATGACGTGGACCTCTGTCACTGTGACATTTCACTTTTCTTCCTCAAGGCTCCATTGCTGTCACTTCTCTCTCATTTCTTTGGGTGGGAGAGTTTCCTTGTCGTCTGTAAGAGTTGCCACTCCCTGTTCCCCTCTCTCACCATGGCAATGCGTTTCTCAATACTTTGCAAGAGGATGCTGTTTCTGTGCTCAAATCCAACAGACAGAAATCATGCCAAGCTCGCAGGTCAGCGCTGGCAGTGGTAACCCATGTGATTTCCCCTGGAAAAAGGCAGCCCCAATGTGTTTCTGACCATATATCCTGATCCCTGAACCATTTCATTTCAAGATTTCATTACAACTTTGAATTCCCCATGTCTGTTGCTAAGCTTGTCCCCTGGGTGCACGTTGTGTTTTGATGTTTTTTGCATTAATTGGGTTTTGTTCATTTCTTGATGCACATCAGGATGTATCAGAGCAGACTCAAACTCAGTACTTTTTCCCCTCCTGCTTTGCCAACTGACAGCGGCATTGCTTGAAATGAGTAGAGTGTGCTCATACAAAATTGCGAGCCCATGGAGGTGCCTGCTAGCGGTTAGAGCAGAAGATGGGTGAAACATTTACAGGGAAAGAAAAAGATCCTGGTTTTGTGCAAAAGTTCCTGAGAGAGAGAGAGAGAGAGAGAGAACACATTATTTATGGGCTGAACTGACTCTAAATAAAATGTTGACTAGTTCCGAAGGAGCAGCCCTGTTAGTCTAGTTCAGCGAAACAAACAAGGAGTCCTGAGACACTTTTAAAGACTAACAAATTTATTTATTGCATGAGCTTTCATGGGAGAAAATCTGACTTCATCAGACACTTGGATTTTCTCCCATGAAAGATCATGTGGTAAATACATTTGTTAGTCTTTAAAAGTGCCTCGGGACTCCTTGTTTGTTTCAGTGTGCTTCCATGTTCTCTTGAAGGTTCATCTGCTCTTTAATGATGGTTCACTTCAATGCCTGTCATAGTAGCTTTGAAAATCCTATTTCTACTGTACATATCTCTGTGGGCCTCAGCTAGTTGGCCACAGTCAGTTGTTCCTGTAAGGGGACCTCAGCGGGGTTTGTGGAGTGGCACATGTTGGGAGGAACCGGGCTCAGACATGAAGCATGAGGAGGAACTGTCTGTATTGACTTTCACTTGATTTACTGGGGCAATTGAGTTTCTCTGTGAAATGGGATCGGTTCAATCAGCTGTCACACTGAGACTCTTCTGTCACTGCTGTCAATAGCTTTGAATTTCTGATCCTTTCTCAGATTAGCTCTGAGCCAGAACATCAAATGAAAAGCTGCTGAGGGTATGGAGAACTCAGAGCAGTTACTTAGGAATCAGTTTACAGACTTCAGAGCACTGACAGTGTTGGTCAGATGGCATATAGCAATGTGGAAGGAGCAATACTGCTTTTCAGTGTCATTTAGATTCTTCTCTTTAGGAACCAACTCCCTCCGAATAGATAGACAGGGACATAAAAAGGATACTGGCAAGCCAGGCAAACAGCCTTCTTCCCTAGCCAAAGGGTTGGTTTTACTGGATCAGATAGTCATTGGTTTTTTAATAACCCCATTCTTCCTGAAGGGTCCTGTCTCATTTCACCTGGCACTGAAATTCAGTTGCCTTCAACACAGGTGCTAGATCAGAATATGGCAGTAGCTTATCAGCTTTAGGGCAAATCTAATATGGGAGGGTCTACTTTATTTTGCATGACAGGTAAATGGGAACTTTAGCCACTGTCCATTTAGTCTTAGAGACAAGGTAGATGAGGCAATATTGGACTTGAAGAAAAGCCCCATGTAACTCAATATCTCGTCTCTTTGATCCACTTCATCTGTCTAACATCTCGGGACCTACAAGGTTACAATGCTACAAATGACACGTTGAGTCTTAACCAAGTATGAGTAGGGGTTTTGTAAGTGGAGGGGAAAAAAAAATGTGAGCTGCTGATTGTGTCCAAATCATTTCATTTTTGGCTTAAGCTACTGCAGCTGGGAGAGCCTTCTCCAAGCAATATTCTGTCTTGTGAAATTCTGGTAAGAAGGCTTCTATTTATCGAAGAGAGCAACCTATCAAGAGACATTCTTAACTTCTGGAATTGGAGGTGATTTCCTTATTTGTTCCAGTTGAAATAGCTTGTGGCAAGGTGAACTCATCCATCTATGCAGGAGCGGAGAAGGGAACGTTAATCCTATTTGTCAGCAAGGTCCGAATGAGCTCTCCCCTGACAGCTAGTGAGGAGCTGGGGAGTGAAAGGGGGAAGGCTTTGAATCAGACTGTCTTTATCTGCACACATCTACTCTGCCTAGAAAAAGAAGCAAGGAGTCCTGTGGCACTTAAGGACTAATTGGTTTATTTATCATGTGAGCTTTCATGGGAGAAAATCCCACTTCATTAGATGCTGTGCAGATTGTCCCTCAGACAGAGCTGGCTTGCCAAAGTGATCAGTTTTGGCTAGTGTTGGGTTGCAAATTGTGTTAGAACTTTGTACTTGTTGTTGTCCTTACTGTTGGATTTCTCAGATTGGGGTCTTGAAGGTTTCAAAGTTATTACATGGGGGTCAGTCATGAAGTGTCAGCCTTGCCCATGGTGGGGCTCTGGTTCCAAAGAAAGGGTGATGCAACAGAAGTTTGCCTATGGCATCTTTTTCTCTGATTGATAGGGTTGTCAAATGCGTAAAAAACGGATGCTCCAGCACGCTTGCCAGAACATCCTGTGCCCCTCTCCTTTCTGTGAGGCCCTGCCCCGTCACCCCTTCCTCCAAAGAAGTGCTCCTCCGTTGCTTGCTGCTCTCCCCTGCCGTGCTCTGTCTGCGTCAGAAAGGACTCGCTTGCAGAGAGGCAGCTACAGCCAGCTAAGGCCCTTTGGAGGCAGCCTTGAAGCTGGTACAGGTGATGACTGGCAGCTCCTCAGCCTGCAGTAACTGGACTTTTAGTGTCCGGATCTACTGACTGGACAGTCAGGTCCCTTTTTTGACCAGACTTTTTACTGGACATCTGTCTACCCTATTGATTGTTCAGACAAACACGCAGGCAGAGGGGTAGAGCAGGGGGAGGCTCGTGCAGGTTATAGTCACCTGAGCATTTGCCTTAACTCACCAGTAGTCACCCCTCCCAGCGCAAAGATCAGACGTCACACAGAAGAAAGGGTAGCATGGGGTGGTCTTGCCAACCTTACTTCTGTAGTTCTGCCCTGCTGTTGGTGGCAGTCGACACGCAAAATTCCTTGATTAACTAGCAGCATCTTTTAAAGCTGCCGCTACACACTAGGGAAAAAACGATGGCAAGTCCCTTGCAGTTGGCCTTTCCCTACGGCCCCAGACCCCCAGGACTTCCAGGGTCGACTTCCAGGAGTGGCTCAGTGAGTTCATACTCGCCGCGATCCACTCCCGGATGGGTGAACTGATAGCGGTGAAACTGCTGCTGTCAGTGTAAGACACACCCTGAGAGTGCTTATGGATGCCTATGGAACAATCCTGCTGACATAATAAAGGCCCCTACGTGAGCAACAGGAGCTATGTGGGTAGGAGTTCATATCGCGCCGACACAGCCCTGGACACACAAACGTTCATGCTGGCAAACTTATGTTGCTCAAGATATGTTTTTTCATACTCCTTAAGCAACAAAAGTTTTGCCACCGTTGACAGTTATGTAAACAAGGCCTTAGACCTGCTTTGGGACAGTGCCTCAGTTGATGGAAACTGCCTCCGCGAGGCTCCCAAATCAGTGGTCAGCAGAGAGGCAGCTGCTCCCTGGAGTGCTGAGTGGCCGGCACAGCAAGTGGTGCAGCCAGTGGGGTGGCTGGCAATGTTTCCTCTAATTTTTTGTAGGCTGTTCACGCAAAAAATTTCTTTGTGTGTGCTAATATTAGCCCTGTTGAATTTTTTTGTGCACGCTTTATTTTGTTGTGTGCGCTGGTTTCATGACCTGTGTGCACATGAACACATACATAGCTTAGAGGGAACAGTGGGGAGGAGTAAGTAAAGTATCTTCCCACCATCCCCACGTCGGAGATGAACTCACTTGAATCCACCTCTGAACTCCGGGTCTTCACTGACCAAAGCCGACAGCTGTGAGTGGGGCTTGGTGAAGGGAATGGGAGATTAAAGGAACATTTTTTGTTGGATTTAAGAACCTGAGGCTAAAGACACTGTTAATAATTGTGAGAGAAATCCTTTTATTTCTTTTTTTAGACAATGTTATTGACTAATTCCTGCAAAATAAACAAGAAGTCCTGTGGTACTTTTAAAAACTAACAAATTCATTTATCGCATGAGCTTTTGTGGGAGGAAATCTGACTTTGTCAGATGCTGTGAAGATACTTGATGAAGTGGAATGCTCTCCAATGAAAGCTCATGCGATAAACAAATTAGTTAGTCTTTAAAGTGCCACCAGGCCCCTATTTTTGTTTTGCTGGGATTAGACTAACACAGCTACTCCTCTAGAAGTTGACTGATTCCTTCAGACTTGTTCTTTTCTTCTTGGTGATCAGGTGGTAAAATACTTTGCTTTGAATCTGTCAAGTATGGATATTACTATTTCTCCTTCACTTTTCTTTGCAGAGAAAAGAGGCATGGGAAAAGGCTTAAGAGGTCATCTTATCCTTCCTTATAGGTAGTGCAGAATCAGTCCTAATAGTACATTCTCCATCTTTTTATTCAGTTCAGCTTCACATTTTTCAAGCAATGATGCTTCCACCATTTCTCCTGAGGAGACTATTCTATCTACAGAGCAACCCGAACCTTTTCCTGTCTCTTGAAACCATTCAGAACTTTGAGTTTTGCTCATTACTAGCTGGTAGCAAGGTTGCTGCTTGAGTCTCAAGAATGAAGAAAAGTCCATTTTTTTCCTTATTCATCCACCTTCTTTTTCCAACTAACAGCTGCAGCCCCGGCTCTGGGTTTAGCATCATTCAGGAACAGACACCTGATGACCAAGAAAACTCTTAGCTTCATCTATTCCAGGGATCTCAAACTCAAATCACCATGTGGGCCGCATGAGGACCACATAAGGGCTGCATGAGGACTAGGACGTTCACCCAAGGGCTGCACCACTGAAACCTTTACATATAATGATATTGCAAATATTGGCAATGATAGTGTCACTGCGGGCCACAGGAAATAACTTTAGAGGCTGCATGCAGCCCATGGGCCACAGGTTTGAGACCCCTGACCTATTCTGTATTTGCCTGGCTCAAAAGTAGAACTAAAGTAGGTGTGTTTTGTATTAGTGTAATCAACAAATGAATGGGATTTATGCTTCATCAGAGCTGATTTATTTATTTTTTTTTTTTAAGTCTTGAAGGTGAGAATGAAAGAAAGGGAGGAGGAAGAAGGAAGATGTAAAAAAAAAAAAAAAAAAAAAAAAATCCCAACAACAACAAAACCCACTTCTCTTTATAGGTTATTTCAGAGTGAATGCCAGACACACATTTTTCTGTGACCTTTTCCTCAAAGTAGTGAAGTATGCAGCAGGTGTGCTAATCTTACACATTCCAGTGCAGGGACTCATTTGTGTACAAGGTACGGGTATGTGGGGGGGTGTGTGAGGGAGAGAATTGTACTTGTCAGACCCAAAGCATTGCTATTCTTCTTTTTAGCTTTTTTCTGTTTTCATCATCATTTCAAAGCGAGTGGGTGGGCGGCCGGGTGGGTTGGTTGGTTGGTTTGGCATATGAGTGACAGGAAACCTAAGACATTCAAAAGATTCAGATAAACTTTGAACCATTGAGGCCTATCTGAACCTCAGATCTGCAAACACTTTCTTACCTGAATGCTTCCTTCAGCTCTGAGGAAAAGGGGTGGAACTTTTGCAAGAATGAGGAAATTTCCCATTAGCTTTAATTGGGCTAGAAAAAACACCTTTCCATCACCATTCAGGCACATCCAGAAAAGTGCTTGAAAATGAAAAAATAAATGGGGAAAGAAAAGTATTTTCTAATCTCCACATGTTTATTGTAAATTCCCCTTGAAGGTTTGGGTGAGAGTTCGGCGCAATGTTTGCTTTATCTTCCTCTTCTTATTTAAACTCCTGGAAGAGTATAACTTCTGGAGGGCTTGAGCCTGGTGGAAGTTGAGGCTGCTTTGCATCACCCAGGATTAGGCCTCACCATGAAAAAACCTGCACCTGGTCTGAATGCATCCCGCCAGCAGAGTGCATTTAGGTCCACCGAGGTGCTGTGCAGAATATGTCGCTCTCTTGCTTGGCAAGAACAATAAGATTCAAAGCATGCATGTTCTAGTGCATAGGGCAGATTGAGACTCAGGAAACCTGAACTCTGCTCCTCAGTCTGGTTGGGCAAGTCACTTTGCCTTTGGTGTTTCTTTTTTTTCACTCTCATCCTGTTAAGGTTATAAGCTCCTTGGAGCAAGGACTCTCTCTTATATCTTTGTACAATGCCTAGACACAAGAGTAATATATAGAAACAGTGGAGTTAAAAAGTCCGTTCTCAAGAGGGGAGTTGAACATACACCAGAAACAGAAGCTGCTTCCTGATTTCTCTGTGGTGGTCTTGGGGTCAGAAGAATACAAAGGGGAATGCAGGATTGGTTACAGGGTATATGGGGTATTTAGTTTTGAAACACCCAGTCTTTCTCCCCCCAGCAGGTGTGTTTCAGAGAACGTGTGTAGAAGTCAGATGAAAAACTTTTGGAGGAGCCAATAGTGAGGGTTGCCCACCCCCTCCCACTATCAGACCCTGGCACTAATTGCTTGTAATATTTCCAAACTTCTGGCATTTGGTCTGAGATGTCCAGTACCAGATGTCTGCCTTGGGCTGAATTTTTTTTTTTTTTTTTTGGAAAGTGTCAATAAGCACATAAATAGCTGTCATTTTGTAAAAGTCATTTCCTTGCTCCTCTCTCCTCTCCTTTACCCCAAAATACGCTCTTATTACTAGGGGCATAACAGACGATACCTCAAACACCGCTGAAAACCCAGGGAAGGATTTATGCTGAAACTACTCAAGGTGTTATCTGGATAGGCTCCTTCACAGGAATTTCCCCCAGGGCTTTACTGTGAGTTTCTTCTTTAAAGAAGCACTTATCTTTGGAAAACAAATAAGGAGTCTGATCCGAAGGGGCAGCTGCATTAGTCTAGTTCAGTAAAACAAACAAACAAAGAGTCCTGTGGCACTTAAAGACTAATAAATATATTAAAGACTAACAAATTTATTTATCACATGAGCTTTTGTGGGAGAAAATCCCACTTCATCAGACACTTTGAAGATGGAGGAACTTACAGAATGGGAGGAAATAAATGCAGGGAAGTGTAAGTCATGGGAACAGGTCACACTGTAACAGCAAATCAAAGCTGTTGTTAAGATTCAAACAGCGGGGGCCAGAAGATGAGGTGAAATCACGTGACTATGGATACTTTTCACATTATAATAGATAATTTGACTTCACCCTCCCTCTGTATGCTCACTCATGGAGTTTGAATCCTTACAAATGCTCTGATTTGCTGTTGCAGTATGACCTGATCCCATGTCTTACACTCCCTTGTATTTATTTTCATCCAATTCTGTAAGTTCTCCTTCTTCAAAGCATCTGACATAGTGGGATATTCTCCCACGAAAGCTCATGCAATAAATAAATCTGTTAGTCTTTAAGTGCCACAGAACTCCTTGCTTTTTTTAATAATGAGAAAAGAATCCAAAGTCCCTATTAAGCCCTGCAACAATTCAGTCAAATTTGCAAATAAATTTGAGCTCTGCAGCTTCTCTTTGAAGCCTTGATCTGTTGTTCATTTGCCTGAGCACAGCACTTAGTAAATTGTCAATGGAGTGATGAGGAAGATTAAAATGCTCACCCACTGGTTTTAGAGCATTTGACAAGGTAGGATTTTCTCCCACAAAAGATCATGTGATAAATAAATGTTAAAGTGCCACAGGGCTCCTTATTTGCTTTACGTAATTAGACCTGCACGGTTACCCCTTTGGAACTACTGTATCTGTGATCCCCCATAAAGGAATCTAGCAGCTTCTTTCCAAGGAGCTCAGAAATGGGAAATTATTACCTCTAGGTTTAAAGGACTTTAATATAAATGTGGTTGAGCATAAGCTCTTGAGTGAGTGGACTGCCTACTTCATCGCAGTTTTCACAATGGCTAGCACAGTGGATCCTTGCTTCTGATTGTGATCACTGAATGCAATTATAATATTGATTGTTTAATTTCATGCTTATTTCCACTTTCAATCTTTCTCCAAGAATTGTGTGTATTATTGATAAAGCCTGCATCAAAGTTTTGGACATACACTCATGCATGTGTGTGTTCATATGGTAGACATTTCCAGAGGGGTAGCAGTGTTAGTCTGTGTACAGCAAAAGCAGTGGGAGTCCTGTAGCACCTTATAGACTAAGAGATTTCTTTGGGCATAAACTTTCGTGGGCTCCAACCCACTTCATCAGTTGCAGATACCTGCAGATACTTTAATCTGCTGCAGATGCTTGCATCTGACAAAGTGGGTTGGAGCCCACAAAAGCTTATTCCTGAAGAAATCTGTTAGTCTATAAGGTGCCACAGGGCACTTGTTTGTGTTTGTATGTAAGTAAGGAAGGGCAGTTCAGTGGCAGGAGGGTAGCCTGAAGCATGGAAGACCCTGTTTGAATCTTCAGCTCTGCCACAGACTTACTGCACAACTGTGGGGAAATCACTTAGCCTGTCTTTCTGCCTCAGTTCTTCATCCGTAAAATGGGGATAATAACACTGTTCTATCAGACCGGGGTGCTGAGGGGATAAATGCAGCAAAGATTGTGAAGAGCTCAGAAGCTATGGGGATAAGGGTAATGCAAGCACCTAAAATAATGTTTTTGTGTATAAAATTTCATCTTATCAAAAGGGGTATTATTATGTAATTTAATTAATTGTGCTTGAATTTTTAAATACTTTTGTTTCCCCACATATTATAACTGTCTTTTCCCTCATACATTCACCACCAGAAAAGATGCTCCTTAGAGGGTATATTGTGAAGATTATATCTTGCATGGAGTTTCGTTCGGCCCTCAAGCATTTCATTGAGCCATTCCATATCACACAGTGTACTTTCCTTTCTCTGTCACTTCCTTCCCCAAGCCCACGTCCAGCAGGGTCATCCCACATCTGCTGTCACTTAAATGGCAAAGAAAGGCCAGTGGAGAACAGTTTGGGTTTGATCTCTGCAGGCTCACTGAGCAACAGTGGAAATCTTTCATTCTTGCCCACTGAAGCTGCTAACTGACTTGATTCATTTCAGTAAGATACAGTGTAACATTTGAGTCTGTTGCAACCACCCATAGTATCACCTTGCGCTGAGCTGTGTTCACGAACAGAACGGTGAACAGTTAGCATGGTTTCAGTTTTACTTCATTGCATTTTGAGCTATTTCAGCAAACTCCCCCAACATTAGTATGAGGCTCAAAATAAGAGGCACTTTTCTTCTTAAAATATTACCTGCTGTCATCATGTGATTAAGAGATTGAAAACACTGTACCTTAAATGCACAAAAATTCAGGAGGCCAATAAAAAAGAACCCAAAATGTATAATTCTGTGCATTCTCATGATTTTTAAGATGATTTAATGATTTTCAGGGACCTGATTCATGACTCCCATATACTCTGACTTCCTACTACTGCTACATTGAGAGTTTAATAAACATCTCTTCAGATAATGTCTTAGATGAAGTAGCACCTTTTATTCTATAGCTCATGCTAGTCACAATACATAGTGCTACTGGCTAAATCCATTTGGATTGTATTTTCAAGTCTCTAATTGACATATTGGCCAGGTGCTACCTCACTGAATTTTTAAGACCAAACTATGACAGAAGCTTATTCGTTCCGTTGCTCCCACGTGCTTTTTGACATTATATATAAAGTCTGCCTTTCATTTGGGGATTATGTTTTGTGTAAACAGGCACACTGAATCCTGCTCTAGCCCTGAATACCTGCATATGATACCTATGCAAAGCATGGGTATGTTTGCTAAATATGTTGAAAACTGGAGATGGTTTAAGGAATTATATAAGGTATTACTAATACCAAAACCATTAGATTGACTTTAAAATCATGAAATTAATATATATATATATATACACACACACACTTATGTATATAATTGTATAGTGATTTATAATAAATATATAAGATCGTATCTATCTATCTATCTATCTATCTATCTATCTATCTATCTATCTAT
>ML682015.1:15452082-15610171 GCA_007922195.1 Podocnemis expansa | reverse complement strand
TATCTATCTATCTATCTATCTATCTATCTATCTATCTATCTATCTATCTATCTATCTATTTCTTCTTCCTTTTCATTTCTGAGCTTTTAGGGCTGACTCACATCATATTATCAACTGAGCATTTCTCCGTAAGCACGAGAATTAAAACCTACTTTATAAAGCAAAAACTGAGATACTTGTATAATCATATGACTCCAAGAGCTGGGGCTTTCAGGAAAAAAAACAAACAAAAACCCCCATCATAAAGATGCATGAATTGGCAACACAGTATTTTAAAACACCAAAGGTACATAAATGACTGATAGGAATTACATGGTTTTTGGGAAACAATGCGCCCATTATCATACGGTGAAACCTTCCAATTGACCCAAGACACAGCTTTCAGCCGATTGGAAATAAAGGTAACCCAGGCATGAATCTGCTTGGTAGAATAATCAAAGATTGGCACTTAACCTGTACCCACAAATCTGAAATTTTGATTTACAAAGAAGCATTTGTATGGATACACCCCTAATGCTGCCAAGGATATCCTTGGCAGCCAAGAGTAAGTCATGTAAACTCTTTTTCTTTCTCTGCCAGAGCCGGGACTGAACCACAGAGCAGGAATCAATGGAATTATTGCCCTGTTTTGTTCATTCTCTTTGATGAATCTGGCACTCTCCACTTTAAGAAGATGAGATGCTGGGCTTCATGTCCCATTGGTCTAACCCAGCACGACCATTCCTATGTTCTATATTCTCCATCTGTAAAATGGGGATAATAATGGTTATCTACCACATGATATTGCACTACCTACTTCTAAGGAAGTCATACTGTTAACATCAATGGCCAGATTAGGCTCTTCTTGTTTGAGAGGCCTAGGAGGATAAATAAGTTAATGCTTCTGATGTTCTTGAAAAATGCTAAGTGCTGTGTATATGTGTGGCTATAGCAATGCACACAGATGTTTTTACCACACCTGCACCGATGCTTGTCTCCATCAAACTCCTCCCATTATGAACTGTGTTTCTGCAGGGGTTTCCCAGTTTTAAAGGAAGATGCTTGCATGGTATAGGTTAAGCATTTTTGACAGACAGACACACTTATTTTGATTTTTGATTTACTGAAGGCTGAGAAATGCCTTTGGAATGCATTTGCTCCATCTCTTCTCTCTCTCTCTCTCTGGCGGACTCTCCTGGTGATGTATTAATTAGCAGGAGCACTGCGTGCTAATGAGCAGTTTCAGGCTGATCTCATTAAACATTAATGCTTAACTAGAAAAGCAGAAGCAGTTAGTTTTATCCTTTTCTGAATGTAAAAGAAGTCAGCTAGACAACCACTGGTGCTTGCATTTTCGAAAGGAATGAAGACGATGAAACAAATGAGAACCATGGTACAGGCACTGTAGCTGGTGAAATTACCTCAGTCACCAATGACTACTTCCCTGATGCCCTGATTGATATTAGTGTCAATCACAGCCCTTTCCCACTAGCATCCTTCTTCCAAAGTGAAGAATGTGCCCATTCTTGTGCCCACATTTGGTTTGCAGTTCTTGCTGATTCTTCCTCTAGCATTGTTTAGTGGTTAGCCTGCAGGCTGGAAACCACTGATCATGGGATCTGTTCTCAAGTCTGCCACTGACCCACTTTCTGACTTTGTCAAGTCAGTAAGGCCAAAGTTTTCAAACTTGAGTGTCTACATTACACAGGCATATGCATGTTTAGTCACCTGAGTTCACGGGTGAATTTCCAGAGAGTTGGAGATTGTCTGCTGTCATTGATCCCGATAGTAATTTTTGGCACCCACATTTGAAAATGCTGACCTTACCTTCCCATGGTCTTCAATTTCATGCTAAGTTTATAAAATGGCAGACCGATCACCTCCCTCACAGGTATGTTGGGAGGCCTAATTGATATTGTAAAGTGTCTGGAGAACCTTACGTCAAGGGTGCCGTAGACAAATTCAAAGGGTTTTTTTTATTATTGTATATTAGACGTCTGGGAGTTGATGGCATCAGTGTGGATTGAACTCATTTCTCTTTGCCGCAAAGCCCAGTCCCCAGCTATTTGAGCTAAAGAAGAAGCACCATATGCACAATTCGATACAACATTTGTGTGGGCATTTATGATTGTATAATGGCCCATCTGAATGTACAAAGGTTCTAATTTACATGCACAGTCCTGGTAATTGCACACACACACACATTCAGCATAGAGTTTGGCAGGCACTTTTGTCAATGGATACCCATATCTCTGAAGGATACCCATATCTCACACCTATGTACGTCAGTGGATACCCATATTTCTGAAGATTAACCCAATACGTTACAAGAAAACAAATTTTACTTTTGGATGCGCTCCAGGCATTACAGAAGTCCAGTTTACATTCTGATTCCTAGTTCCATCAGACAATGCCCCTTTGCCCTCCTCTTTGTGTTTTATCTTTCACATAATAATTATAGAACAACCAGTACTTTCCCTAAGCCACAGATGCTTTGCACAATACAGCTCAATTGCAAAGGATAATTCACTAATCATTCCCTATCATGGTTAATATTTACATCACTTCCAGTTTGAGAAAGGGTTGGTATTGCTGCCTTGGCTAATTTTGTCTGTTAGCGGGCTGCATCGTCAGATAGCATTTAAAAGTTACCATGCTTGATTACCCCTCTAATGGCTTTAAGATTGGAACTGGAGCTGCCCGGGCAGCCTATTCCTCCTCCTCACCATATCTTCAGACATTATGTCATAGTTCTGAGGGTTACTCGCCGACTCCAGCCAACATCCCAGTGGAACTAAGACCAGGTTCTCTCTGCTGTGGCAGTGATGCCCACACTTTTAAGAAGCTGCAGAGCTGAGGCGTGACTCCATTAGTTCTGCTCTATCAGAACAGAGGCAAAGAGCTTAATTTAATTTGCTGACCTGTACTCTGACACCTGAGGGCCACTAATTAACTGCCACATATTTTCAGTGAAAACTAGCTCTTTAATATTCTGGGTCTTTTCACAAGCACAGGGTCTTGCAAGGGGAAGGCAGATTTCCTAAGACCAGGGGAGGAGGGGATCTTCTTGCCAGGTTCACCATAGGTCAGGACGACTCACTTTTGCCAATGTCCGCAAAGGCTGAAGTATCACATGTTCCTTCCCCCGCCTTTTAAATAAATACATTGGCTTTCCTAATGACCTTTCTGTTAGTAAAATGTGAGAAAACAATGTTGATTCATGATGACACATGACAGGCTACAAAACATTTATTCAGCATGAATAGTATTTGTAGATACTTCAACTGGCTGCAATCCTGTCTGGTGCCCTCAACTCGCACTCTCCTTAGCCCTGGAAGGAACAAGTGCCAAGATAGTGCTTTCTAGTCAAAGGCCTGCCCTCACCTGTGTTACTTGTTCAAGCAGGTCTTTTTGGCTTCTCCCTGGCTAGCTCCACAGACTTCAGCCACTGACAGCATGGAGGAATTAGGTGCTTTATTTAAAATAAAGCGCTTCTCTTGAGTAGGGCAAATAGGATCTTCTCTTCTCTTCTGATCAAGCTTTTCTATTTCACACACCACACTGGTAGCTAAGATCTTGCTTTGGCCCTAAATTGGTAACTTTGGCAGTTCTGCACATCTAAAAACAATGTAATCTACTGAGGGACTGACCAATCTAGGGGAACCATTTTACAGTCCCTTCACCCACCCTTAACTCCCCTCCCACCTCCAATGGATTTGAGTAAATTTAGTGCTGGTAAAAATTACATGCTTGACATTCCTCTATCTGGAAAAAAGCAGTGTGAGTTTCTCCATATCGGTGCATTTCAGCCTTGTTTTGGAGGAGCAACTTGCAGAGGTAAAAAACAGTTTTTATGTCTCTGATCTAATCCCATGTATACTGTGCATAAATTGTCTTCATATTTAGATGGCCAGTTCAAGGATATTTTAGCTCTGTTTGGTCCTACCTGACTCTAGTCTCATGGTCTCTGTTCCCCATCAGCGGGGTTGTTTTTTAAGCGATCTGCCACCACTGTCAGCGTGATTACAGAGTTTGCTGGGCAGATGGCTGTTGAGAAAAGTCCTTGTTCAAACAGATGAGGCTTGACTTGTGCTCTGAAAAAGGGTAAGAGATTTTAATCCTGATGGCTGTAGTCAGAAGCCCATCACTAAGAATATTTTGTCTCCAGCAATTGCCGTGCCGGATCTCATCAGTCGCCATGTGCCTGCTGACTACAGTAATCAAGGATTGAAGAGAGAAGCGGGCCTTCAAGTAGCAAGGGCCATAGCATCCTGAGGACTTTGGAAAGAGAGCTGGATTTAATATTCAAGAGGGAGCTAGGACGCAGTGAAGAGGTCTTTTCATCTTTTTGATCCTATATAGATTATCTCAGTGTTCTGGACCAGCTGGAAATTCTGTGGCATTCATAGAAGATTAGGGTTGGAAGGGACCTCAGGAGGTCGTTTATCCAAACCCTGCTCAAAGCAGGACCAACCCCAACTAAATCATCCCAGTCAGGGCTTTGTCAAACTGCACCTTGAAAACCTCTAAGGATGGAGACTCCACCACCTCCTTAAGTAACCCATTTCACTGCTTCACCACCCTCCTAGTGAAAAAGATTTTTCCTGAAATCCATTCTAGATCGCCTCCTACCCCCCCCCCCCCCACTACAATTTGAGACCATTGCTCTTAGCTCAGCTCCAGGTCAAGCATGAGAGGGGAGAGTGTGTCTCCAGCTGTTTGTGAAGGGAAGGCATGGTATCCCTGCCAATAGCTGATGGACTTTGACCTTGTGACTTTCAATATTCAGGAATAGAGCAAATTTGAGCATGACTGCCAACATATACACCTGTTAGGTAGTGAAACATGCTCTCAACTCAGGGAGGGGAGCAGACCTGTATTGTAGCAGAGCTTGTCAATACATCCTCGGTTGACCAATATCACCTCCATCTTGTCTGAACTGAATCCGACCTTGCTGTTGGATCAGGGAAGTGGAATAACAGCATCACCTACTTCAGATAAGAATATCTGTGCATAGCTATGTATGGCGCATGGTATTGCTACCCTCAGAACACAATGAGTCTCATAGGCTATGTCTGCACTAGGAAAAGTTAGTTAATTTGAGTTAAATTTGTTAATTCAAACTAAACTCAGACTTACTCTTTCGAATTAACAAAGTAGACGAATTCGACTTAATGTTAAGTTGAATTAGTCTGCTTTGTTAATTTGAACTAACTGCTTTTAATTTGAATTTATTAAATTCAAACTAAGGGTTAATCCTAGACTATACCATCCTTAGTTCGAACTAAGGATTGAATTAAGGGCTTAGTTGGAACTAACTGGCAGGTCTTACTAATTCAAACTAAGCTTTCATTAATTTGAATTAAGGAATTCCTTAATTAGAATCAACAAAAGCATAGTGGAGACTTGTACTAAGTTAATTCGAATTAAGCCTCCTTAATTTGAACTAATTTCATAGAATCATAGAATCATAGGGTTGGAAGGGACCCCACGAGGTCATCTAGTCCAACCCCCTGCCAAAAAAAGCAGGACCACTCCCATTAGATCATCCCAGTCAGTGTTTTGTCCAGCTGGGACTTGAACACCTCCAGAGATGGAGATTCCACCACCTCCCTAGGCAACTTATTCCAATGCTTCACCACTCGCCTAGTAAGGAAGTTTTTCCTAATATCCAGCCTGGACCACCCCAGCTGTAACTTGAAACCATTGCTTCTCGTTCTGCCCTCTGTTACTACCGAGAACAGTCGAGCTCCCTCCTCCTTGGAGCAACCCTTCAAGTAGTTGAAGGTTGCTATCAAATCCCCCCTCAGTCTTCTCTTCTGAAGGCTAAATAAGCCTAGTTCCTTCAGTCTCTCTTCATAGGGCTTGTGCTCCAGCCCTTTGATCATTTTGGTTGCCCTCCTCTGGACTCTCTCTAATTTGTCCATGTCCTTTTTGTAGTGGGGAGCCCAAAACTGGACACAGTATTCCAGATGTGGCCTCACTAGTGCAGAATAGAGGGGAATGATCACATCCCTTGATCTGCTGGCAACACTTCTTCTGATGCAGCCCAGTATGCCATTGGCCTTTTTGGCAGCAAGAGCACACTGCTGACTCATGTCCAGCTTCCCATCCACCATGACGCCCAGGTCCTTTTCTCCAGTGCTGCTATTTAGCTGATCACTCTCCAGCCTGTAGCAGTACATGGGGTTTTTTCGTCCCAAGTGCAGGATTTTACACTTATCCTTGTTGAACCTCATGAGATTCCTCTGGGCCCACTGCTCCAGTTTGTCTAGGTCTCCCTGAATCCTGTCTCTGCCCTCTAGGGTGTCTACCGTTCCCCCCAGTTTGGTATCATCTGCAAACTTACTAAGTGTGCAATCTATCCCATCATCCAGATCATTAATGAAAACATTGAACAGAACTGGCCCCAGGACCGACCCCTGGGGCACACCACTTGTTATGGCCTGCCAACTTGACATGGAGCCATTGATTCCTACACGCTGAAACCGTTGTTCTAGCCAGTTTTCTATCCACCTTACAGTCCATGCATCTAACCCATACTTCCTTAATTTGCCAATGAGAATGCTGTGGGAAACCGTATCAAAAGCCTTGCTAAAGTCAAGGTATATCACATCAACGGCTCTTCCCGCATCCACAAATCCAGTCATCTCATCATAGAAGGCGATGAGGTTGGTCAGGCATGATTTACCCTTTTGCAAGTATAGACATACCCATAATGTCTACTTGTGGTTAGAGACTCAAATATTGAGTCTCTGTGAGACACTGCAGGTTAGGGCTTTTGCTGAGGATCAGCTGCTACCTAAGATGACCCCCTGAGATCTGTTTGAAAGGAAAAAGTAGAACTATTTGAGCATGGTTACCCCAGTGAGTTTCACAGACAGGTCTACTCAAAAGGCAGTCAAGAGATCTAGGGGAAGGAGGGTTTTTTATAGCTCTTAAGGAGATCATTATCTACCAATGCAGCTAGCACTGTTGGTGATCTATCCAGGCCTGTAGCCTTCCCCAAAGCCTCTCCATTCAATCCATGATGCCCCTGAGATTCCAGGGAGGAGTCCCATTATTTATTCATTAATTTTTCAGGTTTCTTTTTTGTGTATGTAAGAATTAGGAACCACTTATTCATTCTATAGACACCATCAAATATCTATCAAATGGTAATAAACTTTGGTTACTGACTCGAGTTAGATTTAAAGCAGTAATCTAGAAGGGAAGGTATCTGCCAACTCCTTGAGTCATCATTTTGTCCTTCTGAACATAAACTATTTTTGGAAGAGGATTTTGTATTATTCAGAAGAGTTCATGTGAGCCAACAGGCAGCCATCCCCTTTTGCCAGGCCTATTGGAGGTCATAAGGGGTAACTGTAGCTGATATTAATACAGGGTCTGATCCTGAGCATTTTCTGATGTATTTATATGCAAGTTATTCATGTACCTTAATGCAGTTTTTGTAAGATGCTCACATCTTAAAATAATGGATAGACTATGAACCCTTACCAACATGGACTGAGAGATAGATCTGACTGGGGCTGCTATGGTGACTTACATGTGTAAGGATTACGTCTATGGGTAAAATTCTGTAGACTTGTGGCCTCAGAGTTTCTGCTTTTTGTTTTGTTTTTGTTTCATTTCTTTAATCATCCTTGCAATTTTTAAAAACAAAATTCTGCACTTTTGTCACTTATGGCAGTGCAATTAAGATGATCAGTTTCTCCAGCATTTTGTCATTGCATGGAGGTTTCTAATGTTTTTATGGGAAAGCTTAAGTAAAACCAAAAACTGTTCTCTCTGGAATTTTTCAAAGTAAAAATTAATATTCATAGTTCATGTAGTCAAAACCCCTTTAAAAAAAAGATACACATACAGTTAAGACCTAAATTTCTCTCAAGCCTTTCTTACTGAGTGTAGCTCATTCTTTTTGTTATATAGCTTACTTCTGAGAGAATATTACTCCACCGAATCAATCAAAAAGCTAGAGAGATAAGGAATGCTTCAGTGCAAGAACATACCCTAAAAAGGAAAAGGCCAAAATTGACTTGCGGTGAAATTTAAGGCATTTAAACTAGCCCCCTAGACAAGAAGAATCAATGTATCTTTTAAAAATGCTGCCCTGTTATATAACAAACCATTAAACTATGTTAACAGTCATATATTTTCTATTCAAAACTGTACCCCTTTGTATATAAACAGATGAAAGCTTTGTAGCTGTATATGTCCAGACTTTTGACATGTGTAGGTGGAGTTTGGGCAGGAAAGCCTATTCAGGAGTCGGCAGCAGCTGCTCTAATAGAATACTATTGACTTTAGTTACATCAAAGGCTAAATATAGATCATGGAGTAATGTACACAGGATTGCATCTGATAACCAGGACGGAATGTGCTGTTAGGAGGGACAGATTTCTTACATTGTTTCTGCACAGATGCTCATTTCAGAGTCATGAGCTCTTGCTCTCCTGCTTTTGCTAAGATTGTGCATTTAAGACCTGGTCCAAAGCCCATTGATGTCAGTGGAAGGCTTTCTGTTGACCTCAGTGAGCCTCGGATGAATCCCTTAAATGGGGATTTATAACTACTCTGATAAGGATGGTCCTGAGATCACATGTCCCAGAGCTTCAGCTCGCGTAAATAGGTGTAAATCCATTCAATGTAATCCATGTAATGGAGCTACATCAGTTTACACCAACTGAGGATTCGATCCATGGACATAGCTTAGAGTTCTGTTCAGGTGAATCATTACTCTTTCTAGTCTTATTTAAATCCATCATTTCTTTACTGCTGGCTCCTCATCTCCTTTGCAAGACTAGTGAATTCTAAAGTACACTATTTTTTTTCAAACACAGTAGAAACACTATGGTGAGGGGGAAAAGAGGTGATCCACTGTAACAATACAGCAGTTGCTATCCTTCTTAGTGGTCAGCTACCAGATCAGTCATCCAGTCAGAGAAAATATTACAACAAGGTAGAAATCTACTGATGGATGTATTGGGCCGTGGGGAACTGATCCTCTTTCCTGACCAAGAGGATGTAAGGGTGACCTTGTAGGCCACAAGCCCAAGAAGGAGAGCAAGGATGGGTGCAGTGCACCATGGCGTGCTCACTGAGATTTTACTTGATCTCTTTATACACCTGGTGCCAGTGAAGACTCTCACACTCGCACAGTGCTTCAGGCTACACCTGCCCTCTTCTCCGAAAGAGGTGTTGGAGGGGGCAATCTCTGGTCCTCTGCCAGGCATGGGAGCTGCATTTGTGACAAGCCTGTTCAAAAGGCCTTGCCACATCATTACCCTCATGTAAGAGAAGTCCCTTGGGGGCAATGCTCTTGCTATTCTCTTTGCTGCAGAGAGGCACCCAAGGTGGGAAGACCTGCTTTAAAAAGCGAGTCCATGATTTCTGACTGTGAGCGAGGCCAATGTTCTCCAAGGCAACTGGAGTGTCAACTATTTTTAACAAAACTGAAAGGAATCTCATCCTGACAGGGTGTGAATAGCTCTATCTGAGAGCGTAGTCCTGCTGCATTTTACCTCACAGCAGAGATGCTAAGGAGCTCTGAAGACTTGCCAAGGCACGGAGGATGCCCAAGGCAATGCCCAAGGTGCCCAGAAGTTCAGCCAGCCTTTTATTTTTACTCCCCTGGAAAGTAAAACCCAGGGTGCATCTGTCATAGAAAGTGACAGTCTGAAGTGAAGCAGTCCTGCTAACCCAAACGTACCAGACTTATTAGAGAGGGGACGGTGTATGTTCCCTGTTCACTACATTTGCAGACAGCCTCTGTGGGTTTCAAATCTGCTATCTTTGATGTTTAGTGGAGGGGCTTACATTGTGCCATGATGAATTCTTTGATTATAAGGCCAGAAGGAACCATTATGATCACCTAGTCCAGGGATCTTCAATCTGCAACTCCGGAGCTGGATGCAGCTCTTTTAATGTCCTCCTTACGGCTCTGCGCCCCCCACCACTAGAGGACCCTGCAGGTGACCCGCTCCTGGCTTCGGGTTTCCCTTCCTCCATTAGCGGAGCCCTGGCCCATCTCCCCTCCATCCCCCATCAGGAGGACACAGCCATTGCAGCTCGCAAAACACTTGGTTATTGAGGGAATTTCTAACAAATGACTCTTATCTTTTGGTTTGCTGACCTCTGACTTAATCTGATCTTCTGTTTAATGCCGGCCATGGAATTTCACCCCGTAACTCTTGCATCCAAGAATCTGGTAACCTTTCATTTGTGTGTGATTCTTTTCCTCCAGCAGTGTGGGAGTAGCAGTAGATAGAAGTGGAGGGTAAGCTCACTCAGGTTACCAAGAAACAGACAGGTGAAGAGTCTGGATTTTTTGGCTGCTGACAGATTTTTGCTCACTGTTGTTATTTTCCTTGATGCTTGTGGAAAATCACTGCTATCTCAAGTCACCTCAGTTTCTCAGAGCTGTTCTGAGACATGGACAGCTATTACAGAAACCTTTTTCCTTACAGAGGAAATGTGCTTGTGCAGTGAGCGAGCTCTCTGCACACTATTATTGCTGTGAAAGCATGCGCACAAACATAACAGCTGAAATTTTCAAAACAAGCCAGGGGATTTAATTGTGGCTCTGAATCGCCTAACACAGATGCTGCTGTGAAGCTCCTTGGAAAATTTCATCCGCATATTTACTAACAAGCTCCCTCCTTGTACTAGTAATTGCACCGTATAATATTAAAATCGAGCCAATATTTTGAATGCTGTTTACATGTCAACCTTTGATCGTTGCCCTACCTATTTTGCATTCTGTTTTAAGTAAACTAGTCAGTTTCATTTTCTGGATCTTCAACACAAGCACCATATTCTTTCTGTCTGTCTATCCATCTGTTGCTGCACCCTTTACTCTGTTAACAATGATTGAGATTTTCAAAGGAGACATAAGAGAGCTAGATTCCCCATAGCCCATTCAATTTCAATGATAATGTTGTATTTGAATTTCTAAAAGTAAAAGGGAAGGTTTAAGCTGAAATGGAGCATTGTCTACATGTGTGGAAAAAAAAATCAAGGGGAAAGGTTTCTATATACAGTGTAGGGTTTTTGAAAATGCTCAGTTACCCTAACTCTGCTTCTATTGAAGAACATTGTAAACACAGTTGGATTAAGACATGCTTAGGCCCTAAGCTATGTCAAGATTCAGAGGCCCCATACCATAAAAAATAAAGAGGGAAAAAAAGTGTGGGTTGTGAAATATCCATCACTGGAAGTTTTTAAGAGTGGGTTAGACAAACAGCTGTCAGGGATGGTTTAAGAGGGTATTTGGTCTTGCCATGAGTGCAGGGGACTAGACTCAATGACCTCTCATGGTCCTTTCCAGTTTCTATGATTCTCTGTATTACATTATAACAGAAAGGGTAATTTAAAAAAAAGTGACAAACCATTGTATTTGCTTATATACATAGGCAAAAATGCAACAAAAAGAATGAATAAAACATACATCTTGCAAAAAGGCTTATTTGCATTATCAAATACCTTATGATGGGTCGTCTTTGTTTTCTTTGATATATTGAGAGGCCCATCACAATGTGAAGCCCTAAGTCATGGCTTACTTGGCTTGGGCCTAAATCCAGCGCTGGTTGTAAAGCTTCCATTTCTAGCAGAGTGATGCCCATGTGAGTAGTTTTGAAAAGTCTCTCCCTTTCCCACATTCCCAGACTTTGGTGTGTGTAGGCCCTAGGCACTTTCACTCTGAAATGTGCAAAAAGAGGGGTAAACACCAGTTGAATTATGCTTATTAACATGATGCACTTTAAACTATTCTAATGCTAAACCACATGATTTTCCTTATTTTGTCTGCTTTTTTAATTTTTTCCCTCTTTTGTAGGCTGTAAAAAATTTCGTAGGCCCTAGGTCCATAGTGCCTAATGATAAATCCAGCACTGCACCTTTCCTCCATAACCTCACACTTGAGCTAAATTATTTTGATGGTGTCTTTTTAACTCTGACCTACCCTCTCCACCACAATAATGGTAATATAGATAACCACCTAGGTAAATCTTCCCCACTTTCCCACCACACACACACAGTCCCCAGAACAATGTGGCCCTTTGGGAACTACAGGGCAAGCCAGCCAGAGGCTGAAGCCTGAAGAGCAGCTACAGAAAACAGTTACAGCCGGCACCCACAGACACTGTTGATGGTTGATGTCATCTGCCTGTTTCTGCAGATTTCAGTGGGAGCATTTGTTTGCTGTCCTGTGCTGATTGGCTGTCTGCCCTCGCACCCTATCTCCTCCTTTGTCTTTCCATCTCACTAATCCCTCCATAGCGTAACCTCACTGGAAGGGTTTAAATAAGAAGCCTACAAAAAGCAGAACGTGAAATTTGTAGCCAGTTCAGTGTGAACTCTGCTTTGTATGTTCTATCCCTTTTCGTTTGCCTTTGTCTGTCTTGCTTATTTAAAGTAGAAACTTCGTGTTGCGGATGAGCTCTTGTGCTTGTACGTTGCCTGGCACAGGGGGATCCCAGCCTCCATTAAGCACCATGGTACTAAATGCCCTTCATGCTAATTCTACTAACATTTTCCTGTTCTGCCTTACATATATTTACTTAAGTCAGGGGTCAACAACCTGCGGCCCTGGAGCCGCATGCGGTTCTTTGGCTGCCTCCTTGCTGCTCTGGTCTAAAGGCCTCCCCTCCACTGGGGAGGACCCACCAGTGGTGCAGGCCCCACCCCTGGCACTGGGGGACCCTGAAGGTGGCCCATGTCAGACTCCAGGGGACCCTGCAAAGGGCCCGCTTCTGGTTCCAGGCACCCTCACCGGTGCCAAAGGACCCTGCAGCAGCACCCTGGCCCAGCTCCTTCCACCCTCTACCAAGGGGTTACACCCGTTATGGGTCTCAAAACACTTGGTTATTGAAGGAATTTTAAAAAATGGCTCTTCTTATCTTTTGAGTTGCTGACCCCTGACTTAAGTTCATTGCAGGTCCATTATGATTACCGGTATGTAGTAATTGCATCACCAGAGCACACATGCATCCTAGCTATGGACTAGAACCCCATAGTGCTAGGTCTTGTACAAACACAGAGCAAAAGAGCAGCCCCTTCTAGATAGATTACTGGTGCCTGAGTATATTCCCCCTTTTAGGTACAGGTTATATTGCTGGGACAGGTCATCTTTGCAAAGCTGGGGTGAATTTAAGTCTGCCTGCTACATTAGACATTCTTGTTGCCTGTGAGCTTATGTGATTGCTGTTTTCTAGGAGGTTCAAGTGAGCACATTTCTTGCACTCTTGCTAGTACTCTGCAGCTGGTATATTTTGGAATACCCCCATTGCGGAATTCCATTGTGAAGTAAAAAATGGGGGGAGACAGTATCTGAAGAGAAACAAAATCATGTGAGCCAAAATACTAATTCAAAGGGGATTTTGCAGCTGATTTGATTTGATTTCCTACTTTTTTTTTTTTGAATACAAGTTCAAACAATTGACTTCAGCAAGGAACTGCCTTTATGAAGAATGTTTTCTACTTTTGTAGCTTCTAAAGCTGAGGGAAAGCATAAAAAAATACCCCCTTTTCTATGTTCCCCTTTTAAATAAATTATCTTTGTCTGCGTTTGGATTTTCTGCGTGCTCACTTTTCACCAATATCCCAGCAAAAGTGTTTCCTGCAGGAAGGTTGGCAGAGCAGTGGGTCAAGTCCCATTGTCTAGGATGTCACCCAGTCAGTGAATAATGGAATCGGTACACTGAAAGGCAGTTCTGAATTTATAAATGCCAGTAGGATTATGACCATTTTATAGATTAATAAAGTGAGAGATGGAACAATAAAACAACTTGTCCAAAGTTGCAGACCAGTTTAATGGCTACAAATACAAACCATTTCTCCTGACTCCCACTCCCTAGCTATAATCACAAGTGAAAGAAACTCCTGCCCTTGTCTCTCAAATGAAAAGCTATTAATGAAAGGCACGCAGAGGATGCCTGCATGGTATGATGTGAACATCTAGTTCTCTAAGGTAACCGTCCATCTTACAGTGCTACTTTGCTGGTATTTTTAATATTTGCCACATGTATGCTCCAAACCTTTTAATACATTAATGGATTTGTTTGCTTGTTGAAGAAAAATTTTGCTCCTCAAGTGACAAATTCAAACTCTGGCTGTGAAAGGGCAGGGTAAGAAGTCACTTGATGGGTGAGAATGATAAGCTTCTCTTAGCAGTACAGACTTCAGAATTGAATCACATCCCTTGTTGCTCTGATCCTGAGTGCTGGCTTAAACACGGTAATGCACTGTCTAATTATGGTAAATGCTGCATATTATTCAAATTAAAAATGCATATTGGCACTCAGTTATTCTGGCCTAGAGACATTTTTACACATTAATGTTTTCTAAGCTGAATGCCCTCCAGTAGGAACTGGAGGCTTTCTGTCAGTTCATTAATGGAAATGGAAGACAACGCATGTGATTTTTCCGTCACTCTGATTCCGAAAATGGATAGCTCTGTATTTTAAGGGGGGTAAAGTGGACTAGGGTTTTCTGAGGTGCCAGGTGCCATCTCAGTAAATTGTAGTGTTTTTGTTGTCCCGAGCAATCCCATGCATGTTCCAACTTTTAGAACATTGCAGCTGTTCTCCTCAGCAATGCACATGTGGCCTGCAGTCACATCACCTCAAACTGTGAGCCTTTTAGCAGCCTTGGCTGAGTATCTGGATGGGAGCTCTCTGAGGGATGCCTAGCAACTGTAAAAGAGCCCAAGTTTCATTCCTGTTGATGACCAAGTAGCTACAAGACGTAGTTCTGATGAGCCAGTCCTCGTACTGCTAACATTGTAAAAAGTGGCCGTTGAACTGAGGCGCTTCATACTTTAGGTAGCCAAAATGATGCATCTTAGTATGTCCAAGGTGCCTGTTCCACTTGAAATCAGAGGCCACTTCTGAAACTGTCAGCGTGACTGTAGGTTAGGCACCTAGATTCTATGTTTATGAATCTTCAGTTGGGTATTAAAGATAATCTGATATTGACACCTAGGAGATGGACCCAAACTGCAAAGTTGTATTTTGATCTCAATCTGCTTTCTCCAGATTTGTAGTTGTTTCAATCTTTGGATTTGGTCTGGCCCATTATAGAAAGAGGAGCCAGATATGATGTTCATATCCAGCTACACATGTTGTTTCCAGGGTCCATCCTTAAATACAGGCTTTCAGCTTTTCCTCATTGTGGTTTTGCCCATGATTGGAAAGGACACGTGTTCTATACATGACAGTATTGTCATATTACCTGTGAAGATTCTCAAATGTGGGGCGTGCTACCTGTCAGTAGGGACCACTTTTGTGTTACTTCATAGCAGCTATATGTTCCATACATAAATCAGATGGTTTTATGTTATTCACATATACAATTCATGTTTTTTGTTTCCACATTTGCGGGTTACAAATGACTTCATGTTGAGTGAAGAGGACCAGTTGCCCTCAAAGGCACACCTTGGAAAGGTCATACCATATAGCGTATGTTAGTAAGCAGCCACATGTTGATTAGTTGCCAATTACTCGGGATTGCTTGCAAGTCTGATATTTTTGCATGCACAGTTGGACACTTAATTCCTCAGTTAGACATGTGATTTGGCATACAGCGTTCCACCTTTCCAATTGCGCCAGACATTTGAAATCATGCCTGTTAAGATGTTTCTGGGTCGTTGAGGTTTTTAGTCAGCATTCATGGTTGTACACTTAATTGTGTCTTATTGTGCTGTTTGGGTATCTAGGCCTTATTCATTGAAGTTGGGAAATTACAGCTGAAAGGATTTGTGCCCCTTGGGATTCAACTCTGTTCGGGAACATCAAGTGTTCCCTCAGACTAATTAAACTGTGCTCAAACTGTCCCAGGTCATTTTGTTTTGTTCTGTTTATTTTGTTTTGGCTTCTGGGACCAGTTCCCAGTCTCCATCCCCTAACAGAGCAGGGAAAACTCTGTGTGTCTGAGTAAAGGAGAATATTCTCAGGGATTTTGGTGAATTCTGAATTTTAGGGTCAGCCATGAGACTTTGTTTCTTTGATCACCTCTCTGGAAACATTGTGGATGGGGTCTTGTTCACATGAGTATTAGAAAACATCTGTTCTTTGGGTGAACACTTGTATTCATATGCAGGCAAGGGCTCCTGCCCTATTCAGGAGGATTCCAAAGGTCCAATAAGATAGGTGAGAGTGGAAAAAAAAGGAAAGAAAAATAAAGAAACAAGCACAGGAGTTCTGGGTGTCTAGTCACATACAACAGGTAATGAAAAAGAATAGTCAATGTTCTAGTCAAAGTGGATAGTTTGTGGGGGGGAAAAAAAGCTGTCAGCTGAGATGTATGTATATAAACTTTCAAGTTACTGAATAAATTGATAAATATCAGAATTTGTGCATATTTCACAAACAGTGAATAAGAGCAAAACTCACTGAATAAATAGTTCACTGAGAAAGGGTTAGTCCAGGCCTGCACCTACTCAACTAGAAGTGCTGATGGGTCACTGGGAGTAATTCTGTCTAGCACTGTTTACTGATTTGTGTTGAGTCCTTGTAAGGGATGTGTAGCAGGAGAGAGGACACTTAGGATTCAGTAGTAGAAAAGAAATTGCCAGGGAAGGCAGTGTATTTCAGACAACAACAAACTTAAGTTGCCTCTCGTGCAAATAAATTAAGCAGCGACCCTAATAGTCAAGTTCACAATGCGACTGTACAAGATTCATTGTTGTTAACAAAGAGGGAGGGTCATTAGGTCATCTCTTTCACCTCTTGGTCCTGCAGGGTTGTTCCCTTTGCCATATTTCAAGAGGAGTAATTCAGTCAATGTTTAATGCACCTGGTAGGAATTTCTTCTTGCTCATGCAGTCATATCAGAGTCCTGCAAATACCTTTTGAGATGGCAGGTAATTTATAAGTTAAACAATAACAGAAGTCAGAGTCTGCTCCAATGCATCCCCCACCCCCAGATTTTGATGCTTTTTCTGGAAGAACAGTTTGATGCATTGATTTCTGTTCTTCACCTAGTAGTTGGAACAGCAGAGTGGAAGTCAGGATTCCTGAGAGGGCTATTGACTCATTAGATGGCCTTAGGAAAGTCACATAATCTATCTGTGACTCTGTTTCTCCATCCAATAATTTCCAAACTCATAGTGGGTGGTGGTGAGACTTAATTTCACATTTATGAAGTGTTTTGTGATCTCTGGATAAAAGGTTTCCATGAGTGCACCTATTATTATATGTAGAATGGGATTGCAGGGAACTCCCCTGGGATTTCTCAAGTGTTCCCAGTGGGTGGCAAAGCCGTGGCTTAGTGGCGAAATATGAACCATTGCTTGGAAGATATGTGTGGGAGATGGCATGGGTGACACCCTGAGGCGCTCACTCTTTTCCTCCCACATTGGAGGAGTGGTGGTGAACCAGTAACAAGCCGACATGAGTGCTGACACCTAATGCGGTAAAGAAAAAAAGTGAGGACTGTAGAGCTGGAACGTGGATGAATGTCCTGTTACCAATGCCGGCTACATCCTCCCTTCTACTTCCCTGCCGTCCCCCCAGCCCTCCCTTTTCCCCCTCTCAGATCTCTGATCACATACTTTGTGTGTGGCTGAGATGTTGCTCAAGAGGCTGCGTTCAGCCTTGTTCTGTCCAGAGACTCATGGCTGTTTATCAGGCCAGATAAAAAATGGTCCCATGGCCTCTGGCTGGATGATAGGGAGGAGGGAGAAGCTTCCTTTTTCTCTAAAGGCCCTTGTGGCAGGAGCGTGCTGTGGTCTGGGGAGGACAGGCTGTAAATTTTACCCATCTCATCTAGCAGGAGGCTGGATACTTAGTCACACTTGAGCGCCTGGTAGAGTGGCTAGGTTCTGCTTGATAATGTGATACTTACTACAATAGATAGGCCTAAGAGGTATTCATTACCGTGTAAACAGGGATTGCAAGGCGGTTTTCATCCCTCTCCTTCCACCTCACATCCAGGTTAGCAGTTCACACCACTTAAACTACCCAGGCGCTCAGAGAACCAGAATGGCCAGAGGCACCTCACGATTGACTAGACAGAGAAGAAGGCAAAGCACTGTTGATTCCCACTAACTTTCCTGAATGCTGGGGGCTCGTGAGGCCCCTCAGAAGGCATTCACTGCAATAGGATTGGCCCCAACAGGTTTAATTCCATGGTGACTTCAGAAATTATCGTGATGAGTTTGGGTTGTGTCCAAACACCAAGGGTGAAATCCTGTGTCCTCAGCAGACTCATTAGGCCCCTCACTAGCTTGCCAGACTTCAGGTTAAGTCCCTTTCTCTTCCCAGGCGGAGCAAACAGGCCCTACTGTACTTATTGTACCTTGATAGCAAATTAAGCCTTAGCCTGTTATCTATCAGTCGGCTGGCTAACCAGGACTCCAGAGCTAATCGTTTGGGACTTCAGCCGCATTCATTGGCCGTGTAGACTTCTCAGTGGTCCTTGGGGCTAAAACTGAGGGTTTGCTACTTTCAAACCACAAGTCTTTACTTGTGATTAAAAGAGAACCGCTTGCTGTACTAGCAGTAGTAGGACATTTTTCTCTTCTGTGTGCCAAGAGATAGTAGATTTGGCCCCTGAGTCGTTAGCAGGTGGTCATGTACGCGTGCATTAGGCTGCACTGCACAGACCTCCCACCCTCCTTGCTCCAACAAGGGTGGGGTGGGGCTGCAGCAAAAATGATCTTTCCTCATTCTCTGCTGGGCAACCTGCTACTAATAAAGGGCTTCAAAGCAGTGCTGGGATTATTTTTGGTTTGATGAGCTGCTCGTGAAGTGCGCATTGTGCTTTTATCTATTTCCTAGGTCCATGGAGTTTGAAGCCATAAGGGATTACTCTGATAATACATTGACCTGGAAGGAACCCCAGTCATTACAAAATGGAGTTCCTAGGCAGTATGATGAACACATAGATGGTTTTAGGAGGTGGGTAGCACAGGCAGCTGCCCAGGGCCCCTGTGGGGGTGTAGGAGCCCCATGCTGTGTCTGCATAAAATATCCCAGTATCAATCAGGGCAGGAGCAGCAGAGCCACGGTGGCCAGCAACCAGTAACCAAAGGAGGCAGGGGTGCCTGCAGTGGGGCCAGGGGCTCCAGCAAGGGAGATGTTGGGGTGGTGGGGGCCTGCGGTGGGGAGGTTGGTGCATGACGGGGGGGGGGGGCATCCTTAACTTTTGCCCCAGAATCCCTAAGACTGCCCCTGGCATGCATGTGCTTGCATGCTACAGCCTGTCTTAGAAAAAGCTACCCCACAAGATGAGCCCAAACTGCATGTGAGAATCCAAACACCTGGGTATCTGAGTAGTTTAGCCAACCGAAAATCTTGTGACTCAGTCATGACCAAAAGAAAAGGCCAGAGCCAAGCTTCCTGGGCCTTCAAGAAGTTTGGAGTTGGATCCAAATCTGAATTTGAATTTTGGGCTCGAAGAAAGTTTGACTGCCTCCCTCTAGCTGTGTTTTTGGGGGGAAGGAAAGGGAGCTAGTGGCTAGAGAAAAGCTTTGAAAGTTAAACAGAAAATAGAAGCAAGGGATGTAAGATTCCTAGGAACCTCCTGGGTCACCAATTCCACTCTCCTGCAATGCAGGCAATGCCGTCATATACTCCTGCTCATAAACTCAATAAGTGCATCCTAAAACCAGTTAGGAGAAATGAAGTCAAACAACCTAGTGGGAGGCTGTTCCAGAACTTCACTCTTTGGATGGTTAGAAACCTTCTTCTAATTTCCAGTCTAAATGTATTCCTGGTCAGTTTTGTGCCCACATTGTCCAGTTCTCCCAGGTGTTTACTCTTCTGATGTATGTGACCTTGGGAAAAGCAGTTACCCTTGGGACAGATTTTTCTCCCATTTTCAGCAGTGGAATTTGGCCTTTTGTGTGTTCATTTTCTAAACTGTAAAATAGGAGGCAATACTTCCCCTTCTGGGGTATTATGGCTAAATTTGTTGTCGGGATGCCTTGAGATCACTAGCTGAAAAGGATTTTGGCAAACCAACCTCTTATTTTTATTATTTAATGCTTTTGGTTTTCACAGTTGCTAGATCACGGGCTAGAAATTCCTTCTGTCTTCCTTTATATTTTGATGATGGAGCGGATGGGTAGTGTAGTCTTGAAGAGTTTCTTTCACTGTGGTTAGTAAAGAAATATTTTCCCTTGCTCTAATTATTGCTGTCAGGCAGCACAGAACAAAGCGGAAAGCTTAACCACCATGGAAGAAGGCAGGATCTCAGTGCAGAGACTTAAGAGAACAAATCTGGACAATCAGAGGCTGAGGAGCAGTGAGATAAACCGGGTGAGCAGCAAACAAATCTGTCTGCTGGAAAGAGCGCTACCAAAGACAGCGGGGCTTAGAGAACAAGGGCTGTGTGAGGGGAGAAAGCTGTGCTGCATTTTACATCTGAAAGCATCATCTGCCTGGAAACCTGTGTGCATCGCTAATGGGGCAGTTAGGGCAAAGCCATTGTTGGAGTCATTGAGCAGGTGCACATGCAGCAAGGAAGTTAAAGGGCCTGCCAATATTCTCCTGGCTCTGCAGAGAGAGGGAGACAGCAGCTGGTGAGCACTGGGGGAGGGGATGAAGAGCAGGTGATTCGGGGAGATATATGTGGGGGGAGGAGTGTGTAACTTGGTTGGACGGGCTTAGTGCTAGTGTGAGACACACCTTTAAGAAGACTGTGCACCATCCTGCTTTATTAGAAACTTTGAACATAAATTGTAAGCCTCCGAGTCCCACTCATGTTCATTTTGACAGCACAGGGAGCAGAAGATGTTTGGAAACACACAATGTTAGCGCAAGATTCCCTGCAAATGACACCTTGCACGCAAAGGATGATAAATGGAGTTTTTACAACTGCTTGGAAGCCCGTTCTTGGAGACACAGAGAAAGGCAATGCCATGGGATGAGCAGGCTGCAGAAGGCTGTAAATTTTCTTTTCTTTTCTTTTCTTTTCTTTTTTTCAACTGTGCTTTCACTCAAAAGCTTTTCCTCTTTTTTTTTTTTTAATAGCTCTTCCAGCAGTCTGTCACTTTTTTTTTAAATGTTGCCCTCCCCTTTTCACTTTGACCTGTCATACTGTAAGTCTTATTTCACACTGACGAGAATGCATTAAACGAATGACGCGGCCACCGATTTAAGGGAATTGATGATCTTCAGGTCCTGCTCTCTCTGAGGTCAAATGATAATTTTGCCCTTCGGGTTAAATTCAGGCATTGGGTTGTGAAAACCAAGATCATTCGGTGCACTCTGAGCCAGTGGGAAACTGTCTGTGGGTGACTTTGATCATAAACAATCATTTAAAAGCGGGTCTTGAGTAGGAGAAGCAATGATGTTTAGTCTTTAGCTTCATCCTCTCTCTCTAATTTCCTTCGTATCCTTCTTCAGAACCAACCTTTCTCTACAGTCCCTCAGAGAGGAGCCTGCTTAAAGCACTTTAAACCAGTTTAAAAAATATGGCATGTTCTGTACCTCGTCAGCAATCCATGGTCCAGCCCTGGGCTTGTAGTTAGGTGTTTGTTCTTGGCTCTGCCACTAAATTCTTATGTGATCTCCTTGGCCACGTCACTTCATCTCTCCGTGCCTCTCCTTTCTCTCTGACCAATTGGCTCTTGGTGTATTTAGGCTGTCTGATTATCAGGGCAGGTACTGCTTCCACCTGTGCATCCAGTGCCTACCAAATTAAGGGCCCATAATAAAATTTTAATTATAGGCTTGGTCTCTTCATTTATCTCCCAGTTGTCTTGCCTTGTCATATTCCTTTTAAAATAGAAGCATTTTGGGGAGGTACTCTCTTGTGTTTTATTTGGTTTACAGCTCTAGTGACGCATACAAATGTTGAGCAATTAAATACAGCAGTAGACTGGAAGTCAAGACCACCAGTTTGCTCGCTAGCTTTTGCTGATTAATTGTGAAATTTTGAGCAAGTTGGGGGTAACTTGTGTGTCTTTTCTCCCCATGTGTGAAAGATGGAGAAGAATGTCTGTCAATTGCTGACATAAGAAGGGTGAGTCTTTCTACAAAATATTAAAATATTCAAGCTTTATCTGGCTGGGTCCTAAAATAGCTTTTGCTAACACAAGGGCCCTCAGAAAAACAGAAGTCCACTACTGTTTCTGGTGATAGAAATCATATTCACAAGTGAAAAACAGCGATAAGTGTAGTGAATTTGCACTGGTGTAATTGAAAGGAGACTCGGGTCTAGTCACGTCTCTGCTTTTGTGCATAGGCCGCTCCCTTAAATGCTGATTCACCTTTTAGCCCCTCCTATAAACAACATTTTCAGAACCTGCCTGGAGAGGAAAAGTCCCAGATGGTACTGGCAGCCACTCCACTAAGCATTGCTGGTGGTTGTCTGGTTGAATACACTCCTCACAATGAAACAGTACCTGTTAGGTAGGAGATTGGCGACCAGTCAGAATCAGAGAAGATTAGGGTTGGAAGGGGCCTCGGGAGTTCATCTAGTTCAATCCCCTGCTCAAAGCTGGACCAGTCCCAACTAACAGCTAACTCCCACTAAATCACAGCGTAGGATCCTTTTCAAAGGCTGGGAAAATTTGCATTTGGATCCAGCTAAGGTACTTTTTTGGCTTCTGGGGTTTATTGCTGTGTCCAGCTAAGCAAAATCTTTGGATCTTACCACTGCCTAAATTTTGGCAAAAGTTTGCATCCAAATATCATGGTTCCAGACACATTACTTTCAAGCAGTGAAATCCTGAAATCTGGCAAACCATCAGAAAAAGGTCAATTGGCCATTCCATAATGTGGGGGTTGCCTGACTGCATTTCCAAAGCAGCGTTTCTGTCAATGTGTGTACAAGAGCACTTTGCTAGGTAGTTAAACAGACGATGATGGAGTAAAACAGAGACATCTGTGGAAACTAGAAACCACATTACTTCCAAATATGTGGGTTGCAATTGCTTGTAATGGCCTCACACTCGAGAGTTGACTGGGGGCCTGGAAAGAGGATACTGTTTGAGCGCTGGCGCTACTGAAAACTCATGGAGATTCTCCGTCTCTGTACGAGGTGTAGAGTCTGCTACTCCAGTTGCAGCAGGGATGCATTCCTCATGCTGAAACTTAGTTGGGTGCTCAATTTTTTCTTGCTGAGTATGTGCCTGCTTAAGTGGTACAGGGAGTAGAAATTGGGCTCTGGTAGATCGGGACTGTGCTATACCTGATGTGTCAAGAGCTGCTTCATCCCAGATTCATGGAGCCAAAAGGATGCCAGTGGAGTGTATGCGTAACCCATATGCACCAACTCCTTTTAATCAGTAGATATGACAGCGCTGATAAAATATTAAAAGATCCCTTGCTTCATATGCGAAGAATCACAGAGCTCTTAACCTGCACATTCAGCCACCACGTAAATGGAGCTGGGGAGAAACACCACAATCGACAGGTTGCTCACGACGACACTGCAACATTTTTAAGACGCAATGCAAAAGACACAGGAGGAGCATGTGGATTTTAGATGGGCTGGAGGTAATTTAATTCTGTCATAATGTACTCAGAACACTGGCGCTTGCAAAGAGTGGCCTAGAAAGTTCAGGCTCCATAAGAAATCAGCACCTGAGCTGTATCTCTCACCTGAAAGGTGATGACTTCACCAACCCAGTGAAACCTAGCAGAATCAGGCCAAAATGATCAATTAGGTTTGGATTAGTAACACATATAGTGATGGTTGCTGTGATGGTGTCACAGGCGCCTGATTTGGAATAGGATGAACAAGGCATTTTTAGCACTTTGAGTTGTTAGAAAAATCAACCTGGATTTCTTTCATGGAACGTGTCAGCTGCATCTGTAAAGAGCGAGTGGTGTACAGGTGGAACTGGGTATTCCTTCAGATATTCCACTTGTGAGAATTAGCAGCTTTACATTAGAAGACCTTGACTGATATATGCACGAGAAAATATAACTGATATCTCCAACAGCACTTTACCCTTATTTTCCTGTAAGTCCTATAAACAAATGAGGGTTTATTTTCCCAAGCTTCTTATGTGGGTGCCAACTTCTTGCCATGGAATGGATTGCCACCTACATAAAAACAGCCAAGTATCCTTCAGATCCTCGAGTGGCAGATTAGTTACTTGCAAGCCCTCTAAGAGCTTAACGAACTTACAAGGAATACATATGCAACATGTAGTTTCCCCAGTTACTAATCATATTCCTGGACTTATACCTCAATCTAAAACACCAGCTTGCCATTTTTTTTTTGTTCTCTTTACAGTAAATGCAGCTCCTTTTTAAAAATTTCAGTCATGTATTTTTTTTTTTTTAATAGGGTGACAGAAGAATTCGTCCATTGGCATAGGGGTGACCCCACCAGAAGTTAGGTTGGCTTAACTACGTTGCTCAGGGGTGTGGATTTTTCACATGCGTGAGAGATGTAGTTGGGTCAGCTTAACTTGTTGGAGTAATCCTGGTTTACATGTTTCTAGGAGTTTAAGTGCGAGTGATATTTCCTATACACGTTACTGAGTACACAGATGGTCCTGCTAGTATAGAAAGAACGTTGTAATGGCTTAGACCCGAACTTGAATTCAAGATACCTTGTCAAGTCCTCGCTCTGCTACACAGTTCCTGAGTGGCCTTGGCTAAATTGCTGAACCTCTCTGTGCCTCAATTATTCATGTGTAAAATGGGGATAACAACAGGGCGCTGGAATAACTTTTACAGTGTGAGGGTGGGACTGATGATAGAAACCATGTATCTGGAGTTTCTTACCACTTCTTCAATCTGAGGGTAGAACAGCATCCCTAGCGCCCATAGCTACAGCACCCCTGATTAATATTTCCTCCTTTTTCCCACTCTTTGTCTGTTTTCTGCAGATTCTCTCAGGCTGTGTTATTTCTTACTATGAGTACATATAATGTAGCCTCAATCCCAGCGGAGCCCTCTAGATGCTTCTTGCGTTGTGAATAACCAAAATAATAATAAAACCTTTTAAAGTATTAGAAACTTGTTTTTTTTTTTTTTAATCTAGAACCACTGTTCATATAAATACATATAAATGGGTATAATGAGCTTGTTTCATGTAGGTGTGGGACTTTGCCTTCTATTAAGTCTCAGAAAATCTTGACTTTTTAAAAAATAATATTTTGGTTCTTTGTAATTGCTTTCTGGTATTCTGAGCATTTAAGACTCATGTTTTCCATCATTTCTTCACATCCTGAGGGTCTAGGATTTTTTATGTCCCCCAATTAAGGCTGAAATTCTCAAGTAATGACCTGACTCCTGGAGCCGGGGATTTAAGACAATATTCCACCCCCAAATACTGCACAACTCCTGATACAATTAACAAGAGTATGGTAATATTGCAAATACATAGTCCATTTATCCACAAAAAAGAGAAGAAGCAACAGAAAGAAGCTATTCCTTTTACTTTCTCCCCTTTCCCCTATCATTTTATTTTGTTCTCCGTTCCTGACAGCTGGCAAACAGAGGCAGAGGAAAGCAAGGAGCACAAAGGTACATTGCTCTTCAGTTGTTTGTTTGCTTTGGACCTGCTGGAGTTTGTCTTCCTCAAGAGCTCCCCCCATTTATTTATTCATTCAAAAGAACCAAAGGGGGTCCCCACCATCATCTGGGAGAGCTAGACAGACATAGATGACTGACAGAAAGGCCTGCAACAGCCTGCAGTGAGGAAAGGGGAGAGTTATTAATCATTCACAGCATTAAAAGAGAAGAGGGTGCAAGAAAAAGAAGGGGAGTGAGAGGCGGAGAAGGGGGACTAAATCGAAGTGGAGGAATTTTTCCCCCCATTGTTGAAGGGAGCTTTTTTTGGACATCTGCCCAGACACATGCCGAGTTAAAGAAGCGGGATAAATTCTAGAAGAATGCATTGGGAGAAGGGGAGGGGGGTACAGAAAGAATCAAGGGCTATGAGGAATAATTGCCACGAACCAGACAAAGGAGGCCTGTAGGAAAAGATGACAACGCTAGCGTCTCTTTTTCCTGGTCGTTTCAAGCACCAGTTTGTTTAGGATGTTAGTACTGAGACTCCTTGGTTGCACTGTGATGAACTCTTGCTATTCTCTGACTCTATCTTAATATTCTTGAGCAGTAAAAGGCATAAGGGAAACCAATGGCTAGAAGTGAAAGCCAGGCAAATTCAAATTGGAAGTAAGGCTTTCTTTCTTTCTTTCTTTCTAATAAAAAATAGTGAGGGTTACAACAGTGGGATCAAACTACCAAGGAAAGTGATGAATTATCTGTCACATGAAGCCTGGGGACCTTTTTGGAAGATGTGTTTTAGTTAGATAGCGAGGACAAGATTCACAAAGTCCAAAGGGGTAGCTGTGTTAGTCTAGTTCAGCAAAACAAGCAAGGAGTCCTGTGGCACTTAAAGACTAAAAACTTTATTCATCACATGAGCTTCAATGGGAGAAAATTCCACTTTATCGGACACTTTGAAGATTGGGGAACCTACAGAAACAATCTTCAAAGCGTCTGACAAACTGGGATTTTCTGATGAAAGCTCATGTGTTAAATAAATTTGTTAGTCTTTAACAGTGCCTTCAGACTCCTTCTTTGTTTAGATTCACACAGGAGCTTAGGCATGCTGAAGATCTAACTTTTAGGTCTCTAGATTAGTGGTTCTCAACATTTTGTGGGTCGCAACACGCTTGGTGGCGTATAGTGACCTTACACAACACACCAGCCTGCTGACCTCAAGCCAAATCTAGCCATCTCCCCGGCTCTCTACGATACACTTACCGCTGTGTGGTAACACAGTAATGTCTCGACAAAGTGGTTGAGAGCCATTGCCCTGGATAATCACTGGGTTTCTCTGACCCTGAATTCAGTGCCTAGGCTTCCTATATAACAAATGGGGAGAGAGAGGTGCCTCTGAATGGCATTCACAAAATCCAACAGGCTAGGTGTCTCTCCACCAAGTCTTGCCAATAGGATACTGGAGATAGGCCTGTGTCCTAAGCCTCACTCCTCTGAAGCCATTCAGCTCCCCTCCTAGACTGGCCAACAAAATGCACTGAAAAGAGGAGTGTGTCTTAAATTCTGCTCCTCTCAGGGAGTTGGCACCTAGGTCCAGGCTTGAAGGTGGCACTTCCTTTGTCTTGGGATTCCCAGCTGCAAACCTTCTCTTAGGATTACTTGCCTATGCCATTTTTTGCAAGAAGCCCTTGTTGGAGCGCATCTTGCACATCCTCCCCTTCTGCCATTTTGTGTACACTCACTGCTGGAGGCCTGATCTCACTGGCAGGCTCTGAGCCCACTTCGGGGATCCAGCCCCACAGGCATGATAGGCTGAGGAACACTTACATTCCCCTTCTAGTGCTTCACTTTAGGTCTCAGGCATCCAGATGCCTAAGATGAGTCTGTATTGCACATGTTCAGAGTCAGAAACATAGGATCCTATGGAACTTTTGCTGCAAAATCATAGGCACTGACTTCCCCCCTTCAAAGCGTCTGACAAAGTGGGATTTTCTACGAAAGCTCATGCGATAAATAAATCTGTTAGTCTATACGTGCCACAAGACTGCTTGCTTTTTTTGAGTATGTTTAGGCACCCTGCTGGGTTTGAGGGCAGCTGAGCTGAGGTTTTGTGTGTCTTACAGAGGCTTGATTCAGGGATTTATTCACCTAAAGTGGCAGATTGGTGTCTAAATTCATTCGTGGGCTCAGTACAGGAGGAACTGGAAGACATTTTATGGCTGCGTTTACAAGAGGTCAGACTAGATGATCTGATGGTTCATCCTGACCTTACAATCTATAAATCATCATAGCAAATGCTCAGGACCTCTTAGAACCTTTCCAGATCCCTCTGCAGTGACCCAGAAGCATCTCTGTAATTTGCTAAAATTTGCATTCAAAAACGTTTTTTTTTAAATAAAAAGGTTAAATATTTGATTAAGAAGTAATTTAACCTCTTGGAAAGCACATCTCTCCTCGCACTTTCCTGTACATCAAAAAGAGGACACAACTGGCAAAGATCTCCGGGACTGTGTTTCAGACACAGTTTGTCATGGGAATCTGGGTACAAAGAAGCAAGGGCCATGGAGCAAATCTCCAGAACTTCATACCCCCAGAGCTGGAAAAGTATTCAAAGTCTGGACCCAGACTCCAATGAATATTTTGCAAATGTTCTCTAACTGTATAAGGGTGCGAGCCAGACTTTGGAATCCAAAGATACCTGAAATTTAAGGGTTTTGAAATCTAGAACAAAATGTAATTTAAGCTCTTCTCAGTTTCAAAGTTATGACTGATTTCTGGGTTTACTGAGGACTAGGTAAGGGCTAGGCTTTTTTTTTTTTTTAATTACTCATGATTTAGCTGCATTAGTGATAGCTAAAGTGCCTGTCCTATTAGACGAAACTGCAGACACAGTGCTACTGTGTAGTACACCTATGCCTCAGTTAAATGCAAAGATTTTCTTACCATAGCTGTTAGCTTTGATAGAAAGCAGCAAAATTAACCTGAAAACTGAATGCTGCTTCTCTCAGGCCCCATGGAGATGTAACTGAAATAATTTCAGTTTTGCATAAGGAAGAATGGTCTTGAAGAACAAAATACTGGTATCTGGAGGATTTTTTTTTTTTAACTGGAAGGAGATCATTAAAAGACAGTTCCCATTAGTTAACGACTGTCATGGCCCGGGCATAAGACGATCACCTGTTACGGATAAGGAAGAAAGCTTTTCCCGCTATCTACAGCATTGCTCGGTAAGTTTTGTGTGTCGTCTTCTGGCTGTTAGCCCTTGCTGGAATCAGGATACAGAACCGGAAAGGCCAGTAGAATGATCCTGTGTAATAAATCTTATGTCCATCTACTTACGACTTCCTAAATCTCATGCCAAATGGTCATATGTTAAGACTCCATTACAGTCTTAAATTTGCATAGCTGCACAGAGATAGCCCGTAACACTATGTTTCTCTCCTGTCCTTAACCTAGCAAATACTTCACAGAGAAGGGCAAATAATGCAGAAAGAAACCAAGGACAAAATCCTATCATAATTTTCAGCAAAATTGCTTAATCCTTCCATCTTTCCCTGCCCCTTGTTTTATTTGTTTTCTGTACATTGGAGCAATTGCACTTAAACCCACACAGCTGTTTGGTTGTAAGGATGAAATGCTTTCACAGAGAGAAACTCGAACAAGCTCCATACATTGCTTAAACCTAATTGGAATAGGATTTAATGGTGCAAAGGCCTCTTGCTGGCTAACTGCATGGGGTGAATTTCACCCAAAACATATTCAGCGTCACATGCATGAGTACTGAATTTTGTACATGGAATTGCTGAGATTGTGTTGGAAAAAAAACTTGTGAGGTATCCAGTCAGGGAAGAGAAATAATAGCATGTGGCTATTCATAACTAACTTGAAGAAGATCCTATCTTGGAAAGCTTTTCTCTTTCACTGGCAGGAGTTGATCTAATAAAAGGTTTTATCTCACCCACGCTGTCTCACTCATCACAACTCAGCAATACAACAGAATGTTTTATATATTCGCCAGCAGTCCATAGAGGGAGAACAGACTTGAACCCTGACTCAGCCTTACCACTTCATCTTTCTGTTAAGGAATTGGTTTATTCCCCTTCTTATGCACCTCTGCACTATGTGCTTTTGGATGGGCTAGGAAGTGGAAATAGCTGGTTTTAAAGTGGGACCAATCCAGCCTGAAACAGGACCCTACTGAAGATCATGGACAGGGGCTTTAGGGGCTGCAGTCCAGGATCAGGGCTAAAGAGGGCCCCCACTGCCCAGCAAAAATGCAGCCCCAGACGGCACAGCATCAGCCAGGTCACGGTTTGCCCAGCCCCACTTGGGGCCTGCCTCGGTGTGCATCCCAATAGCGTTCCCAGGGAGCAAATCCCTGCTCCTGGAGCTTTGCCACCACCCACCGTTGGCCTGTCTGGGCCAGTCCCGGGCTGGCTGGTCTGCCTCGGCTGGGACAAACCAGTCAACTCTAGGTCAGGGCAGGAGCACGACAGGCTGCAGTCTCTGGCCTGGGACCCAGTGCTAGCGGGGCCCCTTGGGGTTGGCCAGGCTGTGGACCCTGGCCCTCCTCTGGCCTGTCCGACGGACCTTGACTCCCCCACCCCACAACGCTGGCCAGCCCCTCCAGCTGACGCTATGCACCAGCGTGACCCTGCTCTGAGGCTGGGTGCCTCCACAGTGGGTTGCCCACAACACTGAGCATCCTTGCATCCTCAGTTGCCTTGATCTGGCCTGATCATGTGAGGGTGTTTTTATTTGCAGGCTCACCAAACTAAAACCAGTTCTTAGACTGCTTCCACCCCCTTTGATGAGGAAGCGAAATCAAGAGTTTTCGGTAAATCACAGGCTGCATCAGGAGTCTCTTTTCTGGCTGTGCTACTGTCTTGCTGTGTTTCTTTGATGAAGTTTCTCGGAATATCCAGCTGGAGTGATTTCCTCTGCCACAGGCAATGTTTGCAAACCCAACGAAAGCTTTGTTTGAAAGGACAGAAGAGCAGGAGGATCTTGAAGCTAGTTCATTAATGAAGTAATGTCAGCTTGTGGGAAGCAACCTCCTGATCAGGACCTGATCCTACACAGCTTTTCCATGCCAGCAGCCCTACGTCAGCCAATGGGACTCCTCACCTCACTAACGAATTTCACGTTTGGGTCACAAAACATAAAGATGATATCATTGCTTACTATGTATATAGCAGGTCCGAGTTTGAACTTACTGAGCTGTGCCTGAGGAACCCACATGGCTCATGGTGACTTTCCAGTTTTCATATAAATCCAAATGTATTCTCGATGGCATCACATTTGTTTTGCAGGGAGTCATTTTTTCCAGTGCAGCAGAAGAAGTTTCCTAAATGGTAAGTCTTTAGCAAAACCACTAATTTATTAACTCATTGCAAATAAGAAAGTTGGTTTTGGCCAGATCCTATTTCTCAAGTTCGATCTTGCTACATTGACTATATGTACAACTTTATCTCTTTTATATTCATCCCACTCTGCCCTATTTGGGCCTGAATATTCCTTAAATCCTCTGCTTCTGTTTCGTTTGAGTCCAAAATTACTTTTCATCAGGGATGACTACAATGTATTTTTGTATAGGATTTTTCTAATTTTAGCATTTTGCAAGGAAACGACCCAGAGTATTTTTGGAACATTTGTTCTAGTTGTCACCATTTTATTCATCCAGTGACTGTAACATTTGAAAAAAAAATAATCTGTTTTAGCAACTTATAATTATGTCAAACTGATGGAAATAGAGGAAACCAGAAAGAAATCATTTGCAGAGCAGTTTAAAATGTTGTCACCTAATATTTTGATCATCAGTGGAGAAAAAACATTGCTTTAATTTTTTCCTGTGGTCAGCCACTCCAACCATTCAGAAACTCTACCTGAGAGAGGAATGAGGAACATCTTTGAAATTAATTTTTCAGCTTAATATTCAGCTTGACAAAGCCTTGAGTGGGATGGTTTCGTTCCTGTTGGTCCTGCTTCGAGAAGGGGGTTGGACTAGATGACCTCCTGAAGTCCCTTTCAGTTGTAGTTGGCCATGTTTCTGTTATTGCCATTATTTTACGTAGAGGTGCAGGTGCTTAAAAAGATGAGGAAAAAAGACAGTCCTCACACTTTAACTGCATTTATTCTTTGCTGAGAATTGCACAGGTGTGCTAATTCAGTTATTCAATTTATCTTCAGCATAACAACCTTCGCCTAAGAACAAAAGTTTCAATTAGGCATTCAGACTTTGCATAAATTAATTTTGGCTCAGTTACAAAATACAGAAGCAAAGCTTAAAATGGGAAGTAAATTGCAGCTGTTGGGTAATTGAAAACTTGCCCCATGAAAATTCACATAGACAGGTAGGCCATGGTTGGTCAGGAGGGAAAGGTTACTCCTGGAGGTCTCAAAACCTGCACCAGATCTTCAGTTCATGATCATCAGGTTAGCTCCAGTTAACTGGCCTTTCTGTTCTAGTGGAGCATCAAAGCTATAGTTGGTACTTCTGTCTCAAGGCTAGAATGGAAGCTAGGCTGGAGAGTATTCAGGCGTCTATATATCTTAATTCTAAGCTTGGGATGGTGGGTTGATATTTAGATTTTAATAGAATTACTTCAGATTAACAAATATGTTATAACTTCTGTCTAATAATGAGTCTGGGTGTGTGTGCGTGTATGTTGGGGGGGAGGGCTTTTTGCAGTTAAAGATGTTGATATTTTATTTAATATTTGTGGAACTGTTGCATCCAAAAACCCACAGTAGGACTCAGCCTTTTGTGCCAGGCATAGTACATACAGATATGAAGACACAGTCTTAGCTCCAAAGAATTTTCAGTCCAGGAAAGCAAGTAATATATGAAGGATGGGACTAGAATAATTCAAACAAATATATAAAACATGTATGATCATAAAGGCTGGGATTTTGAAAAGCCTCAAATCCCATTGTAATTCCCAGCCAGATAATGTAAGTGCCAACTTAACCTCCTTTGTTCTTGATTTCTTACAGCCATCGTAGCAGAGGTGAGCTTTGAGGAAAGATTTTGGAGGGAGGAACCTGTCAGGTTAGGGAGCGTGTCAAAAAGAATTTGATCTGGGAGGTTTTATTACTAGTAGCAATGTTTTTTAAACAGATTTGACCAGAAGTCAAGGCAATTGAACACGGAGACTTTCACAGCAAGGTCACTGATACAAGCAAGGTTGAGGTTAGTGGTCATTGCTGAGTGGTCTGAGTGAAAGGGAGCACTCTGCTTCCCCTGGGTGAAAGGGAGAGTTTACTCCCATCCTTCCTCACAAGGGCAAATGAGCAACGTTTGCATCTTTCTGTACCCAGTCCTGGCACCAATGTGAATGGATATGAGGAAAGAATTGCTCCCTCACTTGTACGATTGCTCAAGATGAGGGGTGGCAGGACATGGCATGCAAGCTTTCAAGGTTGTGCTATCCCTGTTTGCACAGATCTAACGGAAGATTTTTGTCTGTAGGGCTTCCAGTCTTGTGCCATCCACAACTCTTCCATAACCACTATGCTCACCTAAGAGTTGTATTTAACCGAAGAATGGGCAAATAGTTTGAGCATTTAGGAAAAGTCTCTGAACTTTAAAATCTTGTACTGCTCATCATCCCTAACTTCTTTCTCATACGCTAATCTAATCCATCATGATGGTGTAACATCACTGGGCTGGGATAACTATGACAGAGAAACTCAAAGATGGATTGCCACATCTGAACATGAGGGCTGGCAGTCAGATGCCATTGCATCACATCCTGTCAAAGATCTGATGAACCTGTCTGAGCCAAGCTATTGACAAAATACATTCTAGAGCTGTGGAGAGCCATGTGGTGCTGCTTCAGGAAGCTAAATGAAAGTTTTGATTTAGCTGAAAATGGTTTAGTAAATTCCCATGTTCATGACAACGAATCAAATCATTTAGTGGACACTCAGTTAAATGTTCAGCAAAACACTCTAGGAGTCTGTTGGCACTTTTAAATACTAACAAATGTATTTATCGCATGAGCTTTTGTGGGAGAGAATCCCACTTTGTCAGATGCTTGAAGATGGGGGACAGTAACATTTCTTTTTTTTCTAAATCTGTAGCCTCGATTTTTGCATTGCTGTTTATCCCTATGCAAAACTGGATGGAAAAAGGCCACCTAGTCAAAATGGGCCATGAAAACCTAGCTACTGATTTTGTACTTGGAACAATCCTGATAGATCACAGTTGAGGTATCACTGAGGATGCCCAAAGAGGACTTTCTTTTTGGATGAACTGAGGACTTAATTTTCTCTGTCTGCTAATCTGGCATTTTTCTCATAAGTGTCACATTCACTAAGGCCTGAGCTACATGTAGTTTTAGTACTAATATTAGTATGTTGCTTATGAGTTAGATTCTCTGTCTTTTTAAAGAGATAGAGTTATAGTGGTATAATTCCTAGTGTGGACTCCATTATGGTGGTATAAAGGTGACGTATACAACTAGAGCTTATTTCTCCTCCCATTCAGCAACAGGTAACCTGATGTAAGTACATTTATAGATACATCATGCATGCACTCTACTATATTTGTATAGTTAAAGTAGTATAACTTGTGTAGGCTGGCCCTAGTCCAGGTTAGCCCTAATGCTTAGTTTGCAGGTTAGCCCAAATATATTTATCTGAAGATAAGTAACCAAAAACGAATGGTTCCCTCTTGTATTTCCAAACTCAAATGATGATATATCAGCACTTAGGAGTACATAAGCGCATTTACTTACCTGGCCCTCTTTTGCATGTTCATGTTGTGTTTGGTGTAGCCAATGTGCAACTGACTGTCTAAAGAAATAAGAATTACTTCATGACTCTTTCCCAGAATAGGTTGGATCCAGGGCTCTCCTCCCAATGGCTTCTCTCTGGACCATTGCAGACTTAATGATGGCACCCCAACCCTGTGTTTAACTAAGTACTAATTGTCTTTAGATTAGAGAACCCAACGGCCTTTTTAACAAGCCAAGAGTTCGACCTGCCAGCCCAGGGACTGGGGTTGACAATGTTCTTCATCGAGCTCCGGTTGCAGCCGCGTTGGCAAGCCTTCAGTTGCATTTGGCTCTTGTTGCTTTTTGATTTGCTGTGCAGCGCTGTACATGGAAATGAAAAACATCTGGTCGACTCACACGCTCTGTTTAGACTGGTTACACAAATGCCTGATATTATGCAAGTCAGACTTGCTATCCCATTTCTCCTCCTCCTGAAGCATTTCAGATTTTGTTTTTAATCACATCAGACAGATGGCTGGAAAGATTCCAGGTGCTCTTTCTCGGATTCTGAGCCTCGTGCTTGACCCACCCGTGCTGGGTCAGCTTGCCACCGGCTCATTGTTCTGAAAGAGTGCCTTGTGTAATTTTCCAGCAGAGAAGCTGAGCAGGGCTGGTTAGTGCCATGAGACTACTAATGGAAGCTGGTGAAGTCCTTCCTTGAAACAGTACTGACTAACTGGCTTTTCTGCTTGTTCGCAATTTTTTCCCTTGAGCTCCTTCCCAAACCAGACAGACCTCTTAGCAGCCTGAGAATTCCTGTTTTTTATACAACTGATAACCCTTCACCTCACATTCAAATGAGTTTGTCTTATCTCTGACGCCTGTGTTGGATGTCTCATGTGGGAGAGGAGGAGGAAGATATTTTGGAGGATAATAAAATATCATGGGATTTTCTGGTCATTTAGTTACTAAAATCATTTTCAGTATCTTTTAAATAGAGGATTAAAATATTCCTCTCACTGGGCTTTCTCTGGGCCCAAACTGGAATCGTGATTCTCCACTGCTTTTCACCTGTCCAAAGTGGGTGTAAAAAAACCCCTTTTAGATTAGAATGGAAGTATTTCACACTCATTTTGCACAACTGTAAATGGTTACAGCAGAATTAGGTCTATCCTATCTCAAGACAGGCCTTGTATTCCTAACTTTTAATCAAAATATATAGGTAAAATTCAAGGGTCAAGTTTTGAAATGTGACCACTATAGAAAATGTCCAAATTCTGCTTTTTGGATGCTGAAATTGACACAGAGTTACAGAGTGCCAAATTCTGCTTTCTATTAAATTTGTGTTTCAATGATTTCACGAAGTTATTTAAATGTCAAAAGCAGAATTTGAACCATACAATGAGAGTCTGTCTGAAAATGATTCTATATTCTTTGCATGCCGAAAATATGGCAATTTGTTGGCTTCAGCAGATTTTTATGGCTATGCGAGGAATACTAGATTGAATCCTACCAACTGTGTTAGGGAACAGTTAACAGGGATGAATCCTTGGCTCTACTGAAATCAATAGGAGTTTTATCAGGATGTGAAAACGAGAAAAGAAAATTAAATTCTTCAGCGTTTTGACAAAAATGCAAAAACAGAAAACCAATTTTCGGTTGTTTGCATGGTTGACTAAAAATGTTCAATTTCTGGAAGTTGAAAATTGCTCAGCTCTCCCCCATCCCTCTCACCCGCACTGACACAAACTTACCCTGGAATGCCAAATGCTCCTCACAAGATTTTTTTTTTTCCTTTTCAAAATTCCCAGTGGAAAAATAATTGGCATTTTCCAACCACCTCTAATATATAGATCAAAGTATAGAAGTTAATGTTAAAATGTAAGTTTTTAAAACACAATACAGATAGTCTTCCCGCCCCCTCCCCCAGTGAAATGGATAAATAATAACCAACAAGAGCTTAAGTAACCCAAGAGCACATGATGAGAGCCTGGATTTGAACACAGGGGTTCCTGGTTTTTTTGTGGCAGGAGCTAGTGTAGCAGATAAAATGCTGGATTGAAATGCCAAGGTACTATTCTTTTCTGTGCTGCTGGGTGTCATTGGGCAGGTTTCTGAGCCTCAGTTTTCCCATCTGTGAAATGGGGATCATGACAATGACCTTCTTTGTAAAGTGATTTGTGATCTGCTGAAGAAAAAGCATATATAGATATAGCTATAGATATATAAGAAATTACGTACGTATAAATTTGCTGTTAATGCTGGGGCCAGACCATGCTAGCAGAGGGCTTCCCTATCTAAGGAACATTGCCAAACTAGAGAGGAATGATGCCTGATGAAAATAGTGAATCCTGATATGGATAAATGGAGAACTCCTGCAATGAAACTTCCTGCTTCTGACATTTTACAGATAGTGACGCGCAATTTACATATAAATTTTAACAGCTCACCACCCCAAATCCCATGAATACATTAATGTTCATTTAATACACTTATAATGTTCATTTAAATAAACTTATTTTGCATGTGCACTAGTGCAACAGTATAGTATGGTAATGGATGAGCTACTGAATGTGATCCTACCTACTCTCTTATCACCTATCATAAAACTCAATAAAGATCTGAATATACAAAATAAACAGACTCAACTGTCCTAAAACTGCATCTCTTAGAAACTCTTCCAAAGTTTGTCCATTGGCTACAGATATCAAGGTTTCCAATGAGTGGTCTTGTTTTAACAATTACATTATTATATGTGGAAGGGAGGACAATGAAATGATTAATTACTGCCTGTTATCTCAGCGACTCCTGCTGTTTTTCCATTGCCCAGACTACGCATCCTTTTACTGAGATTACCTTTCATCCTATGCTAGATTTTGTCCTAATCCTGGGTTTTATCATCTGAGATGGAGGGATTTGCTCCTTTATTTTGCTTGGAAGTGGTCCAACCATTGGAGTCTCGCTAGTCCTAGCTCAGACTTTTGTAATTTCCATTCCTTCCCATGAATTTTAAAATGGGCAGTACCCATCTGATTTTCAGGGTCCTTTTCTCTCGACTTGTGGCTTTTCTCTGCCATTAGTTAGCTTCTGAGTTCTCATCAGCCGGGACAAAAGAATCTCTTTTGTTTGTGATGTGATGTTTACTGGTGTGTCCACACACACAGTACATACGCTGCTTACACGTACATACACTGGTTTATTCACTCTCTCTCTCCTCCTCCTTTTACCTATTAGTGTCCTCTGAAAGATCAGGTTACCTTGCCAGTAGAAATATATGAGCTCAATGTATGACATACCATAACTGCAACAGCAGATCATATAATTTTCCCTGAAGGCTTGTTGCAGACTATGTCGAGCCATTTGTATTTATGACAGCTTGGGGGTGATTTAGTGCGACCTCACTTTGATAAAAGCCATTTAAAGCTCATAAATATGGGTGACACACTGCCTTCACAGCTACGATTTTAAGTGGAGAGTAGCATTTGCATTACTATTCAACTTTTATGGTTCAAGGGGAAAGGAAGAGAAGAAATGAAAGAAAATGGGAAATGGAAAGAAATGAGAAAGAACACTTAAGAAATAAAGGGTTTTGCTCTGTTTACAGCTTCTCTACTTGAAATATCAGAAAAATCCCCTCCCTCTCCTCCTCTTTTCTGGGCATCAGGCAAGGTTAATCTCTGCTATTTGCCCCAAGCAGGTGAGCAAGCCTATGAAGGATCCACTGTAGTGTAACAGCTCTGAGAGTATGATAAAGCACACTACAGTGAAAAGATCTGTGGACTTATGAGGCATTCGCTTCCTCTTTTAAAAGCATTATTAAATCCTGGCTGAATTACAATAAAGTATGGGTTTTATTGCAACAGAAAGTGCTACATCTTATTTGCCCTACTCCAACCTGCTGCCAGGAGGGGAAACTGGGTCTTCAGAGATGTGCATTCTTGCTTGTCATTAATCAGTGATTGGCTAGATCATCAGGATCAACGGCGGTGATCAGTGGCTCATTTGCAGCCCGTCACAAGCAGAGTGCCCCAGGGGCTGGTCCTGGGGCTGGTTTTGTTCAACATCTTCATTTATGGTCCGGGGGTTGGGGCAGATTGCACCCCCTCAGCAAGTTTGCAGATGACACCAAGCTGGGGAGAGTGGACTATATGGTGGATGGCAGAGATTGGATACAGAGTGACCTAGACAGATTAGAGGATTGGGCCCAAAGAAATCTGATGAGGTTCAACAAGGGCAAGTGCAGAGACCTGCATTTAGGATGGAAGAATGACATTTACTGCTACAGACTGGGGACTGACTGGCTAGGCAGCAGTTCAGCAGAAAAAGACCTGGGTGTCTCAGAGGAGAAGCTGGATATTAATTGACAGTGGGTCGTTATGGCCAAGAAGGCTAATAGCATATTGGGCTCATTAGTAGGAGCACTGTGAGCAGATTGAAGGAAGTGACTTTCCCTCCAATCAGCATTGGTGAGGCCTTATTTGGAGTCCAGTTTTGGGTCCCTTTCTACAGAAAGGATGCAAAGAAAGTGGACAGAGAGGACAATGAAAATGATTAGGGGGCTGGAGCACATGATTTAGGAGGAGAGGCTGAGGGACCTAAGCCTCTTTAGTCTCCAGAAAAGAAGAATGAGGATGGATTTGGTGGCAGCCTTTAACTACCTGAAAATACCAGGGAGGATGGAGCTAGTCTGTTTTCAGTGGTGGTAGATGACAGAACTAGGAACAGTCATCTCGAGTTGTAGTGGGAATATTTGGAAAAAGTTTTTTGACTAGGAGGGTGGTGAAATTCTGGAATGGGTTATCTAAGGAGGTGGTGGAATCTCTATCCTTGGAGCTTTCTAAGGTGCGATTCGACAAAGCCCTGGCTGGGATGATTTAAAAGGGATTGGTCCTGCTTTAGCAGGGGATTGAACTAGGTGACCACCTGAGCTACCTTCCAACACTTATCTTCTATGATTCTGTGATATCCTGGAAACAACAGGAGTTTTGTAGACACGTGTGGGGTCACATCCATAGGTAATTTGTGAGCCTAGCCAGCCGCATTCTAAGAATGGCTTAAAGAAGTGCCTATGGAAGAGCCTCTGCAACCCTTCCCAACCAATTTCAATGATTCCGAGGACTTAATTTTCAAGGAGTTAATTTACTCTGCTTTTTGATGTATTGACTGGAAATGAGACAGATTTTCTAGTTCAGAGCTGACAGGAACTGAGTGCTTAACTTCCCAAAAAGTCTTCCATAAGCCCACACATTTTCTCAAAACTTGCTCTCTGTCCTATTCCCTTGTTTAACTTCCAGGGGGGCATTTATAGGACATAATTATATTCTGTAACTGAATTTACTGTGAGGAGGAGATGCGAAGAGATAATATGTGCTATTGATCATAAATTAAGTTCAAAAAAGGATGACCTGCCTGTTTTTTAAGATGTAAATTAAACATCATAGGGGTCAGGAAGGAGGATTTGACTCCTTTGGACAATTGTTTTTCATAGTCTAAAGTCTAAAAGGCATCTTTTTTTATCTAGTATGAGCTTCTGCGTCTCACTAAATTTCATCCAGATATTATTATTCCCCTGTGGAGAAGCTGAGATACAGAAAGATTAAGTGACCTCACAATTGTTACACCACTAGTTGTTTGCGGATCCAAGTCTCTTGACTTGCAGCACACTGAACTCTCCATTCTTTTTCTGTCCGTTCCTTGTTGTTTAATCACTGTTTTTCTTTCCCCCTGAAGCAACAGGGATTAGTCAATGCAAAAGTCAGGATATTGGACTTGGTGTACCAATGATCTGGTGTCCTGCGGTTAGCCTGTGGCCACAAATAGAGATGTTTAGCTTTACATTTAAGAGCTGTGTCATGTTCCCTCTCATGTATACCAAATTGAGCTGTGTTTAAAGACTAACATCCATGATACCTTACAATAATGCAGATTTCCTTAGTTAACACTTTAAACTGGGAGAAGATTTAGATTAGGTGTCCCTGTGCCCTTTGATACGAAGCAATCCACTTTTTCCGTATATCTTGCTCATTGCTATGTGTTTCCTTTGTGTGTGTGTGTGCGCGTGCGCACGCACGCATGCACGTGTGCTTGCGTGTGATCTGTTGTTCTTTTCTATTTTGTCTCCCACCAAGTGGTATCAAGTGAAAGATTTGCCTAGAAATACAGTTTTTGACATCCTCACAACCTGCCCAAACCACTTTATCCTCCTTTCTCAAATCTTTGGCTATGTCTACACTAGAGGGCTCAGTTAATTCAACTTAAGGTTGACTTAAAGTTGACATTATTAAGTCAACTTAGAGAGTCCCCATTTGTTTGAGTTGACTTTATAAAGTTGACTTAAATGACTTTCCTGTCTTAAGTTGACTTCATTAAGTCATCGTCAGTTGCCTCATTTTGTTAATTTGACTTGATAAACTCGAGTTAACCTTAAAGTTGACTTTAAGAGAGAGAGTTAAGTTGACTTAAGGAAGTGCTTGTGAACGCCAGATGTGGCCATGCAGTTGCTTAAGTCGACTTAAGCCTCCAGTGTAGACGTAGCCATTGTCTATAGTCTGTATTCCAGGCCTTTGTGGCACATCAATGTAAGATACTTTATCCCGCCAGCTGAGCCCAATGATTCCCCTCAAGCAGCTCTGGTATAATGTGTTATGTTCCTGGTGTTAGCTTCTAGCATTTGGCATGTTTGGGAAGCTTATAACTATGTGGGTATTGCAGTGAGATGGTTTAGCTTTATCTTGGTTCTTTTGCCTTCCCAATTCTTGCTTTCACTTCCATATGAAGTTGCCTGTCAATATCTTAAGCTACTGAAAAACTGAAAAGTTTTAGGTATACAATAGATTTACTGACACTAGCTGTTAATGTTGCTTTCCAGAGTAGCAGCAACATAGAGCAAAACAATTTCAGTACAGGCATGCATACTGTGAGATTGAAATAAAATGAAAAGATAAATGTTGATCATTTATTGAAGCCTTTTTTAGCCTCAATTTTCTTCATTAAAATAGTAATTTTATTGAGCCCATGTTATTATTTTGTGGGAACCAAGAGTGAAATATTTATCTCAGTCTTGCGGAATAAAACTCTTTTTGTCTTAAAGGTTTAACAACACAATGTACAGTTTCATATATGTGTGCAACTAGAAGACAGTGCACGATTGTTTAGTCTTACCAGCTAAGGCAGATCCAGTTTAAGTTTAAACCTACTCATTATTATCATTAACATCATTGTGTTCAGAGTTGTATAGTACTTATGTTGTGACGTTGGATGTGTTTTGTATTTGGGTTGACTTTTTTTTTTTTTTAAACTTTGACCCTTTGCAGTGGATGAAAGACACTATTTCATCATGTCTAGGCCCCATAATTTGCCTATAGAATTTTCTGTAGTGCCTGTCATCATAGCACCTAAACACTGTCTAATATCTGGACAGATCAATCTAGAAGAATTAAAAAGGAATATTTTTTTGCATTAAGCAAAGATAAAATCACAGTCTCTAACCCCAGGATTTTTATCTTGAAATCAATGAGACTCTTTGTGGGTGACTTCATTACTCTCTGTAGTAGAGTAAAACATGTTTTCAAGGTTGGGCCCTAAAATGGAGAAACTGCTGAAGTACTTTATGTTTCAATTTCATCCTTGTAAAAATGGGTGCAATAGGACAGTTTTTTTCTTTTAAGAGCTATTGGAGCCAGGATGAGCAGGCAGGTGTTGGAAATCACTGGATCCAGATAAGGAGCAGCTAATAATTGTCTTTCATTCCCACCTGGAAGATACCAGTCAGGACTTGGCCGTGTAAGAAGAGGGCCTGCAAAAATAAACACTACCATATGCCATTGTAGTCCCTACCTTCTGAGGCTAAGGGAGGGCCCTAAAGCTGAGCTGCTGTGGGGTAAAAACGCTATATTATCAGTCCAGGTTAGGATGGTCCCTTTTCTTACTTTTCCATATTTTTTGCCCCATTAAAAGAGCTTGTGTAGAAGGTTAAAACTGATATGGGTGTAGCTTGCTGTTTTGTCCATCAGCTGGCGGATAGCCTGGCCGAAGAATACCTGGAAATAAGAATGCTAACCTATCTCACAAGAGAACTAATGCATTAGTGTTTGTAAAGTGATCTGGAGACACAAGGCCAGGTTCTCAACTGGCTGAAATGGCCTGACGTCAATGAAGTTATGTTGACTTTCACCAGCTGAGGAGCAGGACCATTACGTGCCCTCAAACTGCCTATCATGGTTATTATTTATTCTGAAGTGGAGGTTTTCCTGTGGCTGAGTTTTCTCAAACTGGCTACTCTTCTGCTTATTCGAGCTTTCATTCATTCTAGTGTGTTCTTTAGAACAAGTGGAATTTTAGGGGTTAATGTTTTTTAGACTTTCATATTTGGGGTTCAAATGTGTTTTAGATCCCCAGGCTAGCAAGTTTGGAAATCTCTGTCTGCTGCTGCCTTGCAATCATTTCTCTGCTTCAAAACAATCAAAGCCTGTCTGGCTTTCATGGGTCAAAGACCAGAATAGCAGGGGTGCAGAGCTGTCTGGACAGTACTGGGTGGGGAAACTCATACATTTGTCTGCATTATGCTTAGCTCAAGCTATTGCCATTCATCTTCTTGAGCATTTTTATTAAAAGTAGGCTCTATAGTAAACAAATTCTACTATGTGGTTTTGCAGGATTTGTTCTCTGCTGATTTGAAGAGCTAATCAATAACGTCACTAAGGCCTCATCCACACCACACAGTTAGATCAATTTAATGCAGCCTAGGTCAGCCTAATATTGTGAGTGAGCTCACTACAGTCTTGTCCCACCAATCTACGTTCCCTGTTATGCCACCACCCTACCTCCACCTCCATGAGCGGCGTAGAACATAAATTGCCATAGGTGGGGCGATATTGGTTGTTGACTGTCTTGTTAAATTCACAGGTCCAGAAAGCTGGTCAGCTGCAGTCTGGCTGCTCCCCACTCCCTGTCATGCTGTTGTCCGGGAGTCTCACTGCTCAGAAATGGAGACGCCTATGTGCAAGCCGAAAGTTGGGTAGTGGGGGAACTAGGAAGATGCACACCACGAACAAAAGGAGGGTAGTGTGGACATCAGCCATCACAGTAATTACTACAGCGGCTGTAATCTGACCCAACATAGGTCGATATAATGCAGTAGTGTAGAAATGCCCTATATCTCTGATTCATTTTTTTTTCTTAGCTGGTCTCTAAAAGCTCAGTTTCCACCATTGCCATGTTTTAGGGAGGGTCTCTAGTCCCTAACTTATAATATAATTATTTAATGCTGTGGGATTTTATTCTTATCTTTTTTCTTATTTGCATAAATTAGTTGTTAATTTTTTTTTTATGTAGTGCAAAAAGAGTTGTATTTGATTTCAACAGCTGTGTGCTATTTGATTTATTGCTCTTTGGGGTGTTGTTGGTAATAGTGTTCCATCCACCCGTCTCTCTTTTGCTAACTCTTCAGACTGTTGAACTACTGTAGTACTTTCAAGAAAAAATGAGACTTTCTCTTTTTTTCTGATGTCATTTTGCACCCTTTTTGAAAATGCAATACCAGCTTATCATGAGGAAGAGTACAATTGGGCTGCTGGTGTGCTGAGGCAACTGACTATCATGCTAACTAGTTATTGCCTCATTCCCTTGTACTCCTCTATTAGTCTTTCTGCAAATATTTGTTGTCTCCTACTTACATTTTGAGCTCTTTGGGTCAGGGCCTAGCTTTCTGTTCTGTTTCTACACCACGTAGCACACTTGGTTCCGGCTAGGGTAGACTCTAGGAACCTCAGTCATGTTCAAAGTATAGGGTTGTGCGTATCTTCTCCAGGCTCTACCATTCATCCTTAGAGTCTATGGCTATGTCTACATCTGCAAAATTTAGTTCAGGCTTGTTAGTCCAAACTAAGAAGTTCACACTTCATAGAATCATAGAATCATAGGGTTCGAAGGGACCTCATAGGTCATCTAGTCCAACCCCCTGCCAGAGGCAGGACCACTCCCACTTAAACCATCCCAGTCAGGGTTTTGTCCAGCCGGGCCTTAAACACCTCTAAAGATGGAGACTCCACCACGTCCCTCGGCAGCTCATTCCAAGACTTCACCACTCTCCTGGTAAAAAAGTTTTTCCTAATATCCAGCCTCGACCTCCCTAACCGCAACTTGAGACCATTGCTCTTCGTTCTGTCCTCTGTTATTACCGAGAACAGGCGAGCTCCATCTTCCTTAGAGCATCCCTTCAAGTAGTTGAAGGTTGCTATCAAATCCCCCCTCAATCTCCTCTTCTGCAGACTAAATAAGCCTAATGCTTTCAGTCTTTCCTCATAGGGCTTGTGCTCTAGCCCTTTAATCATTTTGGTTGCCCTCCTCTGAACTCTCTCTAGCATGTCCCTGTCCTTTTTGTAGTGGGGAGCCCAAAACTGAACACAGTATTCTAGATGTGGCCTCACCAGTGCAGAATAGAGGGGAATGATCACATCCCTTGATCTGCTGGTAATACTTCTTTTGATGCAGCCCAGTATGCCATTGGCCTTTTTGGCAGCAAGAGCACACTGCTGACTCATATCCAGCTTCCCATCCACCATGACCCCCAGGTCTTTTTCTACACTGCTGCTACTTAGCTGAATGTTTCCCAGCCTGTAGCAGTGCATAGGGTTTTTTGGTCCCAAATGCAGGATTTTACACTTATCCTTGTTGAATCTCATAAGGTTTCTATTGGCCCACTGTTCCAATTTATCTAGGTCTCCCTGAATCCTGTCCTTGCCCTCCAACGTGTCTACTGGTCCTCCCAGCTTGGTGTCATCTGCAAACTTACTGAGAATGCAGTCTATTCCATCATCCAGATCATTGATGAAAATGTTGAACAGAACCGGCCCCAGGACCGACCCCTGGGGCACACCACTCGTTACCGGTTGCCAGCTAGACATGGAACCATTGATTCCTACACGCTGAAACCGTTGATCTAGCCAGTTCTCTATCCACCTTATAGTCCACCTATACAAACCATAATTCCTTAATTTGCCAGTGAGAATGCTGTGGGAAACTGTATCAAAAGCCTTGCTAAAATCAAGGCATAGCACATCAACGGTGCTTCCCACATCCAGAAAACCAGTCATCTGCTCATAGAAGGAAATGAGATTGGCCAGGCATGATTTACCCTTGGTAAATCCATGCTGACTGTTCCTGATCACTTTATTTTCCTCTAAGTGTGTGAGGATGGATTCTTTGAGAATCTGCTCCATAATTTTTCCAGGGATTGAGGTGAGGCTGACTGGTCTGTAATTCCCTGGATCCTCCTTTTTCCCTTTCTTGAAAATAGGCACTACATTTGCTTTTTTCCAGTCCTCTGGCACCTCCCCCGTTCTCCATGAGTTTGAACTAACTCCGTGCTTCTAAGTTTGAACTAACCATGCGTTCTAGTTTGAACTAATGCTTAATTTGATCTAGAAGACGCGGTTAGTTCAAACTAACTGGCTTAGTTTGAACTTCTTAAGTTCAAACTAAACATTAGTCCAGGTCTTGGTTGAACTTAGTTCGAACTAATGTTCAAACTAACATGGTTAGTCTAGGCTAAGTGCTGGTGGTAACAAGTTTGAACTAAGTGTTCCTTAGTTCGAAATAAGAAATTTCTTTGTTCGAACTAGGGAAAGCCTAGTATGGCCATGGGCTAAATGAGTCCAGACTAATTTGCCAGTGTAGATTTAGCTTATGTGGCTGGCATAAGGAATTCTAGTTCAGACAGGGATGGGTGAATCTGAAAATGTTTTGCTTAGCTCAACTTTTTGGGTCTGGAAAATGAAACATTTTTATGTTGTGTCCCATCCCATCCATTTGGTACAGAACAGACTCATCCACTCTATTCAGGTGAGCAGAGCCAAATTTTAGATAATGTGGTAGACTTTAGAGCAATTTTTGCCTTTTGCATATATAAAATATAATTTTCTCGAATTTGGTGAGGCAGTATGACCTAGTGGATAAAGCAGCTGATGGGGAGTCAGGCGATTGTTTCATAGTTGATGTGGAACCAGGAAATATGAAGACCAACATGAAAATGAAAACTAGACTAATACATTTCAAGTTCAGAAAAGACCAAAGTGCTCATCTGTTCTGTCCCCGTATAACACAGGCCATAGAACTTCCCCATAATAATTCCTAGAGTGGCTCTTTAGAGAAAAACAAACATCTATCCATCATGATTTAAAAATTACCAGTAGTGAAAAGTCTGCCACAAACCTTGCCAAGTTGTTTTAATGGTTTTATTGCCTGTCAATGTTAAGACAGAGTCACCACAAAGTTGTGTGTGTGTGTGTTAACAGCTATATCTATCTGTCTATATTTATATCTATAGATATACAGATATATATTTTAAATCCTCACTAAAGGTTCAGGTTAAGTTTGAGGTAACATTGACTTAGTTTTAAATCATACTGACAAATCACCTTCCAGTTACATATGGCTGTTTCTTACTGGACAAGTTTCATCTCAGGCATGCACATTTAACATGTCATTTGTTCGCCACACATATAACAGGAGTTAGTATCTCAAAGGGCCATCTTCTAATTCCCTCCTAAATCCAACCACCTCCTGTCTGGCCTAATTTCCCTCACCCTCAAATAGGAGACTGACCTATGACTAACACTGCTTGCTTTCAGCTATTTAAAGCAACAGTCACTCCAGTTAAGGAGGAGCTGTTCATTATGTGGTGTGTTTTTCAAGGAATTCCCAGTGCGACATTCATTAACGGTAATGGAAGTTGCTGAACTAACTCCCCACACGTTGAGCAGAAAATGTGCTCCTTCATGTTGTTTTACAGTCGGGCTTCCACTCCTGGGAAATATGGATGGGGCTTTTCCAGTCCTGCTGACTGGCAGATGGGGAAGACAGCCCTTGCATTCGTAGGCTGCTCTTTAGACATGGTTCAGCAGTGTGATATATGGAAGATCAACTCCCTATGTTGTTAAAGGGTAGAGTCCCATTTCTCCAGGAATCCCTTATCCCAGACAAGACTGTCCTGCTGCCATTTCATTTATTTTAATCCAATAGGGGGAAAATGGGTCTTAATTAATTGCCTTCTACTCCAGGCACAAGAGGAAAAGCCGCTTCAGAACAAATTAATGCAATCAAAATCTGCAGGTCGTGAGGCTCCTGGCAGAGTTCCCTGTTTGTGAGTAAACGAGTGCAAGTTTTCAGCTTTCCAAAGACCTCAGAGTACAGTTCATGCGCTGAGGTCACGGGGCCGACTGTTCTGAATGAAACTGGTTCTGGATGAGCGCTTTAGAGACTGTGAAAAGCTGAGATGCATCATTCTGCTGCTGAAATAACTCTAATGTAGTCATCAGGCTTCCATAACTCTTGAGTCCAGGCCAGAACTTAGGGTAGATCCTGTGTGATGACATGGAGAAACACAGCCTTGGACATAGAGCGACAGCAAAATTAGAATGTACCATCTGTATCCAGCCACTTGGGTAATAAAGACTCTCACTTTGCATTTACTACAGCTGAGTCCCATCGCTTTTCTACCATGAAGGATGCAACAGTAACAGACTAAAACATTCAGCCAAAACCAAACTGGGTTTTGGTGAAATATACCCGAGGCTGTGATCATCATACTTCTGACTTGACTGGAAACCCTCATTTTTGTGAGATTTCCAGCAGGTTGTAATGGGGGCACAGTCATCTAAGCAGGGGTGGTATTTCAGACATTCACATTTATCAGCTATTTCTTAAAATCAGAATGGTTTTCTGGATGTGGCTTTCTTATTTTTGTTTTTTAAATCTTCAATTGATTGAGTTGAATATTAGCAGCAGTTAGTAAAAGCACAATATTTTGAACTTTGTCTGTGGGTTGACTCTGGTGCACAAAGAAAAAGTGTGTGCATGATGAGATGTTGGATTAAAATTCCTTTCATATTAATGTATTGTTTATATAACTGTATCTTTTCCCCATCTGGCAATGTGAGAAGAAGGGAATCAAAAGTTTGCAATACTGGAAAGGTAAAACTTTATGGAGAGAGGAATAAAAAATGTGTTTTAGTTCTTTGTGTCTGTCAGCTACTAACTAGGCACTAGACTAGACCTCTCATTGGATGGCTGGATTTGCAGTGTCTTAATCCTGCATAATATTAAATGACGGTTTTTACCTGTGGTCTTCCTGCAATAAAACTACCACAGGAGTGAGAAAGGGAGTTGAATTCCTGCCAAGCCCTCAGAAGAGGTGGGCCAATCTTGTCTTAGTTGAGTCCGTTCTTGTTGTCGTTTATACTGCAGCTGAAAGGTTACTGCCATTAAGAGAAAAATACAAAAAGAAAAAGGGAGGGGCATAATTAAAAAGATTGCATTCAGGACACTGATCTAGCTGTGTTCTTTTTGAGATCTGCTTTGCAATAGGATTCAGCTGATATTAAGTCCTCCAAGCTGTTCAGTCCTCCTAGATACTTTTGAAGAAAAAAGTCATTACAATAAATATTAGCTTTGTGTATGATTGCATTTATATAGAGACACTCTGTGGTTCACGAGCAAGGTAGGTGGAGAACCAAGATAGAATAGAGTTAGGAAAGGAACGGAAGAACAAAAGCTCAAGGAAATAGGGAAATGGATGACAATCTTAAAGGTAGAAACAGGTCAAGAAAGTTGATGCACTGCAGTTTGGATATTAAAAGGCCATGGGAGATGCTGGTGGAAACGTAGGATCAGTGGAGTAGTGTGGTTGGCAGACCATATGTATTAGATCTAGAGTGGAGCTGGAGAAGAGCAATTCTAGGCAAAGTTTGTAAATGACACATTTGGTTTAATGGAGAAGAGAACAAAGGAGATGGTACTAGATGGAGGTGCTGCTAGGATTCTTTTCTGTCCTTAGCCCAACTCTGTTAGCAAAAATGGATGCATGGTTCACAGGTGTAGATCATCTGTTAAATGACCTTTACCTGCAAGATGTCTTTTGTGTAAAGTTAGTGTCGCATAAATTTGAAGGTGCTGTATTTATTTTGAATAAGCTGCAGTTATTAGTAGTTTCTGTGTTATAGGAGGTGTGGAAATGACCCTGTAGTGGGGTAGGTAGTTTACTCACAGTGGCAAAAAAGGTGCTAAAAGCCCTGGGAAATGGTTGGCCAATGAGAGCTGGCAGCTGTGGAGCAAATCAGGACCTAGGAATTTTATGTAGAAGAGGGCTGCAGGTCCCAGCTCTTGGCAGTCTTCCTCTGGCCTTCAGGGAAGAAGGGGAGGGGGGGTGGGTTGTCTCCCATGGAGGGGACCTAGTACAGTTCAGTGTGGACTGCTGGTGGTTAACTGAATTCTGGACCTCAATAGAAAGGGGAGAGGTACTTGGGGGAAGCATGGCTGTGGCCCGGGGCACCTACTATGCTGTTTGGGCAGAACTGAATTTGAGATTGAGCCGGCACCCAGGGGGGACACACAGGGTCCCTGATTCAGGGCCTGGAGAAGTGAGCGGGCCTGGGTCCCTCCTATCTCCCACAGGCCAAGGGTGGGCAGTGAAAGGACTAGTGATGGCCATTGAGATGAAGTGGGCCAACTTGTACTGGACCTTACCCTGGAAGGTGAGAGGGAGGGGGAACTGAAAAAGGTCTTGCCTGGAGCGCTGAGGTCTGAACTAAAGACTTAAAAAGAAGGAGCTCAAGCCAGTGGATGTAGATGCCAATTGAGCTGTTCCCCAAGACCATCACCAAGACCTGCCCATCCAGTAGGTCACATGCTAAGAAATGTTACAGACCCCTCTGTTTAAGTTGACTAACATTTGCCGTTATAGAAATTGTCAACCTTTTAAAAAAACAATCTAGTGCTTCCTTGGTTTGTATTGTAGCGGAATGGGTATATTTTTTTTGTCTACGGAGATCTAATGCCTCCATTACTTGCAGCAGGCCTTTGAATTTGGCAGGGCCTGCGGCTTGAGACCTAGCCTATGAAATTCCACTCCAGTTTTTCAAGTTCTGAATTAACAGTCACTGTTTCCCTGGCCACATTTCCGTGCCTCAGGAAAATCTTTGACAAAATAAGAACAGAACGTGTGCATTCTAAAGAGCCAGGTCCATAGAGAGAACAGGATATACTCTGCACTGGAGACTCCCAGGAGTTGCCAAAGCAGATGTAGCTCCTTAGGGAGCAGAGAAAAGGAGTGAGCCAGGCCTGGCTCTTTCTTGTCTCACCATTGCCAGCTATTTGACAAAGTCCTGCAATTCAAGTGGTAGAAATCTGTTTTTCAGTGCTAAATGCTCTGCTCAAACCTCAGTGATGAGACATGGTGTGGATGTTGCACACTGTCATTTGTAGTTATATTTTTTAGTTAAATAAACTAGATATTATTTCCTAGTTTTATTTTATGTTAGAAAGAAATTATCAGTTGCAAAGTCAAGCCATTGAAAGTCAGGAAACACCACGTTTATGTCCACTTGTGTAATCCTAATGAGACCATTTTGTGTGTATGTATTAAGATACTGTCTAATTACATGGTCACATTATTTCTTTTTCCTCTCCCACAAGACCCATCCTAACTCAGGATGCAGGTTGGCCAGATGATAGAGAAGAATCGAGGTTCCATGAGTATTGCCTAATTGTTGACTTCTTGACCTGCAATCAAAATACTTTTCTTTTAGTGTAAGGTTGTGTGTGTGTGTGCGTGCACGCGCGCGTGCGCGTCTATACCGTATGAGCATTCATTTGCATTTTTATATACACACATGGTGTGTGTGTGTGTGTGTCCAGACTAGCATTTGCACTTGCAATTTATTTTGCAAGTGCAATTTTCATGTGTAAAGAGAGGATAAATCTTAGTGCTAGTCAAACCATAATCTCACACATACAGTAATTATATTTTGCATACATATATGCAGAGCTGAGCACATCAGCACAGAGCAAATAAACAAACCTGTGTTCACATGTATTTACACATATGTAGCTGCTATATTTCCTTTAGAATAGTAACAGAAACTCCCCTCCCACACACACTTCTCCCCAGAGCTAGACTCCATTTCTGACAATGCATAATTGCTTTGCTTGTTTGAGTTCCTGTCATTAAGCAACGTTCTGATTATTCTGGCAGTCATACTACTGAAGTCCCAGGGGACAGAGTCAGACATGAAGAGAATTGCATTTCACCAAGGATGGGGCTAAAGGTCATTATATTCAGTGGACAGCTGTGTCTAGTCAAATCGAAGTACGGTTGCTCCAAGGGTTACCAACAGAATACCTGATAGCTCTGTTGTCAGTTCGTTTACACTGGCATCCTGTTACAAATTAAACAGAAATCGTGGTCTGCTGGAGGAGTGGAAAGTCTTTTCTCTGCCAAGTGACAATTATTGTGTCACCAATTTCCAGATACAACCATAACAGAATACTTCGTGTTTCAGTGGTTTCCAGCACTGAGAGTTTAGGAACCTGATATCTTTCCACTGGCAAAACGGCCATTGCCACCTGCTCTCATCTGGTAATACCATTGGTTCAAAAGGAAATCTGAATAACTGATTGCTAGCCTTTATCTTCTCTAATCACCATAAGTACCCAAACAGAAAAACAGCAACAAAGCTTTCTGACTTCTTCCCTCTTCCAAGCCTTTTGCTGCTTCTGTCAAAGCATTTCCTATCAAGGTACCTAAATTTGGATGGGAGAAAATTATTATACCTACAAACACGTTCCTACATTTGTTCCTCTTATCTACTGTTCTGCAGTGTTGTAGTAGTCTTATTGGTCCTGGAATATTACAGAAACAAGGTGGATGAGGTAATATCTCTTATTGGACCAACTTCTGTTGGTGGAAAGAGGCAAGCTTTTGAGCAACAAAGAGCTCAAAATTGCTTCTAATCCCTTAATCATTCTCCTGGCTCTTCTCCAAACCTTTTCCAGTTCATCCCCCTTGAATTGTGAGCACCAGATTTGGACGCAGTATTCCAGGAGTGGTCACAACAATGTCAACTACAGAGGAGAAGTTCCAAGGGGGCAGCTGTGTTAGTCTACTTCAATAAAACAAACAAGGAGTCCAGTGACACTTAAAGACTAACAGATTTATTTATTGCATGAGCTTTCATGGGAGAAAAATCCCACTTCATCAGATGCTTTGAAGATGGAGGACCTTACAGAATGGGAGGAAATAAATGCAGGGAAGTTTAAGTCATGGCAACAGGTCACGCTGTAACAACAAATCAAAACAGTTGTAAAGATGAATACCAGACCGATGTTCCAAAGAGAAGTTTCTGAGATTGAATTTATTTGCAAACTAGGTTCCATTTCTTCAGGACTTAATAGGGTCATTGAATTTTTCTCATACAACAGGTGATTTGACTTCATCTTCCTCTGTATGCTGTTTCCTAGTGTTTGAATCTTTACAACTGTTTTGATTTGCTGTTACAGTGTGACCCATTCCCATGACTTATACTTCCCTGAATTAATTTCTTCATGTTCTGTAAATTCCCCCATCTTCAAAGCATCTGATGAAGTGGGATTTTCTCCCACAAAAACTCTTGTGATAAATAACTTTGTTAATCTTTAAGTGCCACCCGACTCCTTGTTTGTTTTACAGAGGTGAAATATCCTCTCTATCCCCATGTGAGATTCCTCCGTTTATGCACCCCAAGACTGCATTAGCTTTTTTGACCACACCATCACCTTGTGAGCTCACATTCAGCTCATCATCCACCATAACTCCCACATTGTTTTCAGTTACCACTTCCTAGGATAGGCCCCCTATGTGTAACTATAGCCTATGTTCCTAAATCTGTACATTTACATTTAACTGTATTAAAACACATAAAACTTACCAAAAATGTCAGATCTCATTGAGTCAGTGACCTGCCCTTTTCAGTCTTTACCACTCCCCTAATTTTCATGTCATCTGCAAAAGTTATCTATAACTATTTTATTTCCTACCACATCGCTGATAAAAATATTAAAGAGTATAGGTCCATGAAGCAGTCTCTGTAGGACCATGCTGGAAATAAACCCATTTGCTAATTCCTACATGTACAGGCTGGGGATCCATGAAACAGGAAGTGCCAAAGTCTCTTTCTCTTGGAAATAAGGTTTTGCTCTTTGGAGTGCTGGGAAGTGGAAACCATTAATGTACATAGATGGGCTGGTTTATTTTGCTTGTGGACTCTTAAATAATATGTAAAACTTATCAAACACAGAGTTTACCATACATCAAAAATCTCCCTGGAGCTCCCCATCTCCAGCAAGATTGGCTTCAGGAGTTAGCTCACTATGCAGTTGAGGGTGAGTTTAGAATGACAATAAAATTCTGCTCTTAGGCCTCCATAGTGGATATTGACTCTAATATGTTTTTGTTTTTTGTTTTTTTTTCTCATGTCAGTGATTCCCTCTACCCATGTCTCCCAACTGGAAGTGAAATTTGAGAATATTTATATCCAGTGCCATCGCTGGTGCCGGGCAGAGGGGGCTCATGCACCAAGTCCCAGCACCAGTGCCCCCGGTCCACCACCAGGCCGTTGGCAGTGGTGGCTGTCTTCTCCAGCCCTCTCCCTGTCTGGAGGTCCAAAGATGAGCTGCTGCGGTGGCAGCTGTCTTTGCTGGAAGGAACCCAATCTGAGCCTTGCCCGGGGTCCCAGGCAGGATCGAGCCCAAGCCCCAAATTGGGACCAAAGGGGGGGCGGGGCCTGGGCCCTGGGTCTTTTCCTGGGCCTGTATCTCTCCTGTTTATATCCAGGGTTTTGGTTTAGGTCCCTCACTAACTAAAATGTTGTAGTAAAGTTATCCAGAACATCCATATCCATCATTAAACAGAGAAGTAAAATGGAGTTTTGAAAACTATTGCTCTTTGTAACTGTGTTCAAGTACCAGGCCATATTCTAGGCTCTTTCTATCAAAGGGAATTATTACTTGAAGCAATTATAGGGCACTTTCTGTAATGTGAGGAAATACAGCAGAGGAAGAGAAAGCTTGAATGACACATGGTCTTCATCAGCACCAAAAGTAAATGACATATGCATGTGATGGCTGACTGCATCTCAGATTGTGGTGCCAATGTTTTAAAACCCTGCTGACAGAGCATCTGCTTATTTCATTACTCCCACAATGTCTTTGCAGGTAAGTCAAGCATTATACAGTACAATCTCTAACAAAGCATGACTGAAGGGGTGTGTGTATAAAATTTCCGGCTGGTCCTGCCATTTGTCCTTATTTCCCTGGAGAGAGAAAAATAAGGAGTGATACCTGGGGCTAATAGGTGGAATGGAAGAAATAAAAACTTTACTGTAGTAGATTAGTTTGTTTTATTTTTTTTTTCCCCCCCAGGAGGAAAATGACCTTCTCTAGTTACTATGTGAGCTGACCCCAAGTACAGGACAGCAAAACCACAGGAACATTTTCAGTAAACTCTCACTCAGAAAGCACACACAAAGCCTCAGTTCTAGTCAAATGAAAATGAAAGCAGGAAGTGCCATTGAAAAGGAGATTCTCTGAGCTGTGAGAACTGTTAATAAGCCTTGATGTTTCCAGCTTACCTTGTAAGCCCTGGGGACAAATTCTGCTGGGACATAAACAAGTGCACCACGGTTTTCTTGAGGAAAAGAATGATGTGATCTTCCACAGTGTTATATCAAGATTGGGTTTGAATTCTGGTCAAATGAAATCAATGGCAAAACTTTGCTCAGCCTTAGAGGGGCCAGGACATGGTCCAGAGTTTGTAAAATGTTAGACTGTGACTCATGAGGGAAAGCAAGGAAGCAGAACTGTAGCCTCCTTGCAGCTAGTTGAGATTTTAGAACGTAGACCTTTCCATCTTCTGCTGCATCTCAACACCAACACCATTCACAGCAGCTTACTTAGGTTGTCAGTAGGTATAGACTTTTGCCTGATGGATAGCACTCACTTAGGGCTAGTCTTAATGGATGGCAGCAACTTTCCCGATGTCAGTTCAAACGTCCTGATCTGCTGCTCAGGTCTGTAAAGACCCACTCAGTCCATCAGGAAGTTCGAACCATGTGTACCACCCCAGCCATGGGTAACACTGAGCTGAAGGGAAGCTCCTTGAGCACTGGGTTGGGGTCCCTTTTGAGGTCCCTTCCAACCCTGTTGAGGTCCCTTCCAACCCTGATCTTCTATGATTCTATGTTGGGCATAAACATGATTCATTGAGGCCACATCTACACTTGCAAGCTCTCCTGCCAACATCATAAAACCAGTTCAACAAATGGTGGTTGCTGTGTCCATGAAAGAGTCTCCTGCCAACATAGTGCTGTGCATGAGTACCTTTGCCAGCAAAACTTGTATCTCTGAATGGTGTTCTTCCATACTCCTGAGTGACCAAAGTCTTACCCATGGAAGTAGCAGTGTAGACATGGGCCTCAATCACCATTCTGCTGGCCCATTGGTAGTAACTCGCCATCACCAAGTTTCCAGACATGTTCAACTGACACAGATCTGTGTTCTAGTGGCTTCTGTTAAAATCGCCTTCTCTTATACAGCCTTCTTGTATCAGAGTTCTACAGTAAATTGAGTTTGTGTTCCTTTGGATGTGAGCTCGGGATGTGTACAGAATGATGGACAATAATGGTGGAAAATATTTCTTAAGCCATTCTGGCACTCCCCTTGCCACTGCAAAAGTCATTCTGAACAAAAATTAATAGAATGACTTATAGGTCCTGGATGGTTTGAGGATTTAAAAATAGGATATGGAGAACCTAAATCACTTCTTAAATTAGCCCAAATCAACACTTATCAAAAGTAGTTACTGACTCATACCTTATTCAGTAACTATTGTTAAATTAATTTGTTGGTTTGAGTCCTGTCACTTATGAATGACACAATACATGTCTCTCTCTGACACTTACACACACACACACACCACCGCACAGGGCAGAAAGGCCTTCCGTTGAGAAACCTAGCAGATGCAGTGGTGATGAGTATGGTACAAAGGCCTAAATAAATAGTTTTGAGCACAAAACTGAGATATGCATAAATCTTTTGCAGGCCTGTCAAACTGACATCTATTGTTGAGTGATATTGCAAGATATTTTTCACAAATATTCATTTTTTCAGGGTGTGTGGGGGGTGTTATTTAATTTGGTTTGGTGTTGTACATGCTCCTTAAGTATTTGATTTGTGCCAATTAGTTAATAAATGAGTTGGCTACCAAAACATTTTTGGAGGCAAGTAGTTTGAAGTAAATATTAGAGAATATTCCTGACATGGAGAATATTTCTGAATAGCCTATTTAATAGTCTCACTGGAAACCTGCTTTTAACAATTTTATGCCCATTTATTCAGGGGATGGAAACTTCTTATATGACATTTATAAGAAAATGTTCATGAACCAGTTATAGAACAAGAGTTGTTGCAGAAAATATTAGAAGAATTTCAAAATTTTGTAAATCACTTCAACATTTTTGGATGAAAAGCACTATATAAAAGTTATAAAGAATTTTCTTAGGCAAGCTGTGATCTGCTAAAGGACACCAAACCCAAAAGTTAAATTTATTCAATTATTTGATGTGATGTTTTTGTCAAACTCCACTACCACCTTTTACGAGAATTAAATTCACCAGAACAAAAAGTGAAAGTAAAATGTTCTTTCCTAAAACAAACAAACAAGGTGTCTTGTGGCACTGAAGACTAACAAATATATTCATTGCATGAGCTTTTGTGGGAGGAAATTGTGCAATAAATCTATTTGTTAGTCTTTAGTGCCACAGGACTCCTTGTTTGGTTTACTGAACTAGACTAACACGGCTGCCCCTTTGGATCTTGTTCTTTCCTAGAAACCAATCTTAATCTATCCTTGCTGTGTATAAATGTCTTGTGATCTGAACTTCTTAAAATTCCTTCTGTATAACTGTTTTTTATTGACTTGTCTCTAAATAAGATAGTCTTGCTCCTGACTTCTACTTGGAAGGACAATTTCTAATATTTTTATTTTATTTTTTTTTTATTTTCATGACAATGGGGAATTGCTCAGTGTTTCTGTTAAGCTTCCTAAATGTGCTGCTAAATGGAATAAACAGACCAACTGTCTCAATGATAAATGGAAAAGAAAGAAGAAAAGGTTATTTTCATGCAGAACAGTTCCTTTGGAAGTTGTACATATACCATATATTTGTAGAAGAGAGAGCTAGAAAAGTGGATCAAACAGAAACCAGATATTAGATAGCCCTCTACTAAATTGGAAAAAAAATCTTGGTCTGGTTTGAAAAGTCTTGTTAGGTCAATTGTAGTCCAAAATCAAAAGTCATATTCATGTTGTTGGTCTTCATTTCTTCGTTAGTATTTATTAAATCCTCTTGTGTTATATGATTTGCTGAAAAGACTCCAGAGTTCTATCTTTCAGTTACTTTAGGCAAAGGCAATAAAATAGGTTTTTTACACAGAAAAACAAACCAAATAAATCTTTACCCAGGGCTTAATTTAGTCTTATTTTGTAAGCTGAAGATGTCATTGTCAACTTTTCCTTTGTTTGATCCTGTTCAGTGTTCCATGTCTCTGCACATCCACGTTTTGCTTAGGACCAGAATTTTCGATAATGTGGGAGAGACTTTGTTTTCCTTTGTTGAAATTCAGCATGTGAAAGGAGGTCCAGGCACCACTTAAGTTGCCATTGCGTACTGGATGGAAAGGTAGAGGAGATTCAGTCTCCAACTATTCTTTAACTTGAAGTTAGAAGATACTGTTAAACTTCAACAAGATGTAACTGGAACTTATGTCATGCACAGCCCTCATGCAGGTTCTGCGGTATGAGGTGCAGGTTCTGCGTATGAAATTATTGACTTTCTGTGATTTTGAACTGGCTAGAAATCCTAAGAGAATGGTCAGTTTAGAAGAGGGGTGGACAAAATTGGCTCACAGCTAGGGGCCAACAACTTTACTTTTGGTCATCAAAGAGCACTCCTCCATTACATTTCTTCAGTGGAGCTAGACAACAGGCTACTAAAACTGGTCACCATGGTGACCAGAAGCATAGCTTTGTTGAGGCCTTGTATAGGACAGGGGTCTCAACTAGGTTAAATCTTTGAAACTTCTGAGGTTCACCTCATGACCAGCAGATATGATTTTAACAGGAGTGAAAGCACAGACTAGTTTAAGTCACAAAGCTGGGATTCAGGATATCTGGGCTCTGCTTTCCAGCTCTGCCAATAACTTTGGTGTCACATTATACCAGCCACTTAGCTTCTTTGTGCCTCTTTTACCTGTCAGTAGAACTGAGGTAGCAGCACCTGTGTCACAGAAAGTGCAATGAATTCATCAATGTTTGCAAAGTGTTTCAAGGCCCTCAGGTGGAAGACTTGGTAGATGAACTAATTATTACTGGTTGACAGCTTGTGCAATGTTATGGGGAAAAAAAGCAAAATCTGAGATGATGATTAATACCATTTGAGGTGAACTCTGTCTGTTACAAGTTAGTATTAAAGTCCTCTTTTCTGTTGCCTTTCCCCCTGTCTCAGAACTCTCCAGTCACTTCCCCTAGAGGTCATATTTTACAGCCATCTAGCACGGGTGTGAATGGCTGCATCCAAGCTGGTGTAGGAAATCTGAGAATCAGGCCTTGGAAATATTATTGGAAATAACATTATTGGAAATATTTTGGAAATAGTTGACCTGATACTTATTTTTTACATTAATTTCACACCATTGTACTGCATCTCCAATTCTTCCTGACTTATGCCATTGACTGAAATTGATGTTTTTTGGGGTTTTTTTTCTGCTTAACAGAGAGAAGTGAGGCCTTTAACACTGGATAACATACTAGATTATTACTCTTCAGGTCACTTTTTAAGAAGTAATTAGAATAATAAAATATAGGTTTAGAAGGGAACTCACGAGTTATCTAGTCCAAGCCCTTGCTCAAAGCAGGACCAACTCCAACTAAATCATCCCAGCAAGGGGTTTGTTAGGCTGGGCCTTAAAAGCCTTTAAGGATAGAGATCCCACCACCTTCCTAGGTAACCCATTCCAGTGCTTCACCATCCTCCTAGTAAAAAAGTGTTTCCTAATATCCAGCCTAGACCTTCTTTTGTGCAAACTGAGAGCATTGTTCCCTGTTCTGTCATCTGCTATCACTGAGGATAGCCTAGCTCCCCCCTCCCTGGACCCCCTTTTCAGGTAGTTAAAGGCAGCTACCAAATGCACTCTCACTCTTGTTTTCTGCCACTAAACAAAGCCTAGTTCTTCCAGCCTCTTCTTCTTAGTCACGTTTCCCAATCGTTTTTGTTGCCCTCTGCTGGACTTTCTCCGAATTTGTCTGCGTATTGCTCAAAATGTATTCTTAAAAGAAGAAATCAGTGAGCTATTGACTGTGAAAGACAGAGTGGTTGTTTAGTGCTCTCCATTTTCTGACTCTCCTGGAATGGTACAATCAAGTTGTACTTGCTCTGTTTTTCTTGCTATTTTAAGGGGTATCAGGAAACCATTTGTTCGTTTATTAAAGAGGCTCAGTCCCTTACCTGAATTTGAGGCCACAGCTAAATATTAAGGTTCTCCAAGACAAAATTTCTCTGCTCTTAAAATAAGAACCCATTGTACCTCCCAGGGCCAGATACTCAGATGGTATACATAGGCATAGTTCTGTGCAAGTCAGCATAGCTGCACTGATTTACACCAGCAGAGGATCTCATCTTAAATCTCCAGCAGGGAGAGAGAGAATTTCACATATGATCAGTTGTTAGGGTTGGGTGGAAGTTTACAATGTGTAACTTAGTTATGTGGCTAGGCTTGGTGCAGTGGGAAACTATTTGACATCTGCAACGTACACACCAAATGCTTTGGCAGTTAGAATTAATGCCTTTTTAATTGGAAGGTTGTTTACCTTCAGCTTGAATGTGGATTTGCTTTCAACCTCAATGGGAAATCTAACATGAGAAGTAATAGGACCGGCCATCTGTCCAAAGGGGTATGAGAATTTCTGTTTGTGAAAACCAATAATGGAGATCAGGAATGAGTTCATCCCCTGTGTAAACTTTGGCAAACCACTGGTTGCTCCTTATGTTTCAGACTCTGGACCCAATCCCTCAGGTGTTGTATAAGCTTGACATCCTTTTTCAACGGCTGCTTCTATACACAATCATTATTGCAACCTTTCATCCTCTGCACTGATTTAAAGTCCGTTTTGGCATGTAAGCTCTGCACCTGTGAAGTGTTCAGCTAAACTGTAGTTGTGGAATGGGATCTCAGGGGAATGGCCAATAGCACAAATGAATGGGAGCGCCAATCTCTCTTCAGCATTTCCTGCCTGGAAATATTGCTGCATATGTTAGTCATAGTCAGAGAATGGTGTCATAACTAGCTTGATTGGGCCAGATTTTCTCATACTCTTCATCCACAAACTGGGTATGATTTTCCAAAACCACTTCTCACTCATTTAGGCAGCTCAATAAGAGGCCAGATTTTCAAAAGGACTGCAGCTCCTATGGCAGTGGTTTTCAGCCTTTTTATTATTTTTCTTGGAACCCAGTTGAAAAAAATCATTTATGCCCATGACCCAACAACTACATCTTTGAGCAATGCATTCCAGTCTTTTGGCGGCAACAGGAGAGGGCGCCACAGCCCAATACCTGAGGCTTTCTGACCCACTACTGGGTCCCAACTCATGGTTTGAAAACCACTCTCCTAGGGTGATGCTTTTGGCCAGATTTTCAAGAGTTCAGCACCCAGTGTGTGAAGGATTCATGCTGATGTACACCAGTGCAAGTCAGGTACACATCAAACAGTTTATAGCTTCAGCACCAAATGCTGCAAATATTTGTCATGTGCTTAACTTTAAGCACACAAGTAAGAGCATCAGATTCAATGGGATGACTCCTCTAACGACAGCTGACAGCACACACAAGGGTTTGCAGCACTGCAACTTTGACTAATTTGGTGTTTTCTGAAAACTGCAGGCCACATCATCCCGTATAGCTTCATTAACTTCAGTGGAGCATCTGTGCCAGCCAAGGACCCAACTCCCCTTCCCAAAGACACTTTGCTGAGCTCAGTACCATGGTTAAATAATAAATAGTTAATAGCAGGAGAAAGAAATTAAGAGGCATAGACAAGGGAGAACACCTCTCTTAGGTGTTTCCGTATCAGTAACAAAACATCCATTTCTGTCTGATATGTGCAACAGAAGCCTTTAGAGTGCAATTACTCTTGTTCCAGTGCAGGTTGTGCAATGTGTGACTGGGGACGCCAGTTAAGACCCTTCCTTTTATAAAGGCTTTGAGGCCTGGCCCCTGCTGGAGGCTTCAGACATCCTTAAAGTAACCTGGGGAAGAATCTGATCTCAGATTGGTGTAAATTGGGAGTAATTCCACCCATTCCTAGTCAAGATACACTGATGTAAATCCAGTATGAGGCCAGACAGCCTCCCACAACCAAGTACCTTGATGTTCCAGGGACCATTCAGACAAACAGTAGACATACAATACTCATCTCAATGGACATCGGCAGGCTGTCTTCCCTCAGTGAAATTCTGATAGAACATAGGATGCCACATTTTGTTTGAAGGATCTTTCTTTCTTTCTGGAATTGTAGCATATTCTCTATGCCCATAATAGCCAGTTTACATATATGTATCCCAGTTAAGGAAAGGACTTGCTGGCTTTGATTAATTAATCTGATCTACAGGCCTACTTACTTTGATGCACATTTTTAGTGCCTTCCCCTTCTTCTTTACATAAAATTTCCTTGGTGGTGATGGTAGTTTGTTTGTTTGCACATGTGTAGTGATCAGACCTGCTGATCAGCTAAGCATAGGCTCAAACCTTCGGCCAAAGCGCTTATGATTTTTGGTTGCAGCTGGGATCAGAAGTATTAGAGCCAAAACATTGTAAGAAAAGCTCTTCTTCTGGTATTTTTGGCATGATCAATAGCCAGAGATATTGGAAATCATGCAAGAAAGCCTGTCTTTAAATATTTCCAACCCAGTTCTGAAGAGTTCTGAAGTTTGAGCTTTAGCTAAACATTTCTGTGGAAAGGGTTCCTATCCAGAACAAACCACTGAATCTTTTCTTGTTCCTCCATCACTAACAGTAATTTCCTTGTGTGCTTTACTCCATAGCTTCTTATGTACACACAGACTTCTCCAAAGCATCCTAAAGAGAGAGGCACTCTTTTTAGTTCTCCAAGACCTCTCGGCAAGTCTATTCCAAGGGCAGGAAAAAGACAGTGAAAACAATCAGCTACCCGCCTTAGTTCCAAAGGGGCAACCATGTTAGTCTAGTAAAGCATAAAAAGCGAGGAGTCTTGTGGCACTTAAAGACTAACAGATTTATTTACAACATGAACTTTTGAGGGAGAAAATCCCACTTCCTCAGATGCTTTGAAGAGGGGGAACTTACAGAATTGGATGAGAATAAATGTCGGGGAGTGTAAGACATGCAGTATGACCTGATCCCACGTCTTACACTCCCCTGCATTTATTCTCATCCAATTCTGTAAGTTCCCCTATCTTCAAAGCATCTGACAAAGTGGGATTTTCTCACACAAAAGCTCATTCAATAAATACATCTGTTAGTCTTTAAGTGCCACAAAACTCCTTGGCTTTTTTTTTGTTTGTTTGTTTGTTTTTTTTTTTTTTTTTGGTTTGTTTGGGGTTTTTTTGTTTTTGTTTTTGTGTGTGTGTGTGTGTGTGTGTGTGTGTTTTTGTTTTTCGTTTTTTGTTTTTTTTGTTTTTACCCACCTTAGGTGCCTGTTGCCCACAGTCCTTGTGTTTTTGAATCGGAACCTACTAATAAAGGTTGAGATCATTCTAATTTCCACCCCCGCCCAACCAAATTTTCTGTCTTGTGGAGCTCCTTTCTTTCTTACTTAATTAGACAACAAACAAATCAACCTACCACTCTCGAGGCATTGGGAAAAGAGTGAGAGAAAATCAACACCATGTCAGCAAGAGTTTAGCCTGCAGCTAGGACCCTGAACTTTCAACAGCAGAGCACAAACCCAGGTCAGTGCACTAAACCAAGCCAGATTAATGCAAAGTGCTCACCAGCTCTGGGGAAAGGAAACATGGGAAGCTTCCTAGTTCGCTCCTAGGCACTGATCTATTGGCCTTCAGTTTGCAATGGTGAAAAACAGCAAATTTCTCTCTGCAAAGATTGCTGGAGGTCAAACTTATTTGCTATGGTGGGCCAGATTTGAATTAAATGTACTTCAAGTGGGCTGTGCAGGCCATAATTCAAACTACTATGGCCTATACGCTCACGATATCACAAAACACTTGTATGCGAGGCTGCACTCCAGAGCGGTACAAGACCCCTCTCTCTCTTTCTTTTAGAGAGACACTGTGGGAAACCGGTTCATGGTATCCTGGAGCGCAGTCTTGAATACCCAGTGCACGGCAATGCGATGAAAGCATCAGGTCTTGTGACATGGCAGAGCTCTCGGTATGAGACACTATGATCCGTGGACCACACTAGAGAGTTTGGTCTCTTGGAGCACAGCCACAGGCTGCACATGGTTGTATGTCTGACACCCCTGTGGTAGAGTCTTGCTTACGGACACAGCCCCACGGCACCACAGTTGGATGATACATATGCTGCTGAAGGCCAGGTGCAGATCTCTCAGTTAGGAAAGCGAGGGGTAAATGGATGGGCTTAGAGTATTGTGTGAAACTGCAAGATCTATGGAGTTCACTGGCTGTTCCTGCCAAGAGTTAATGGACTTTGAAAGAGGATGTTAAAATATTCTTCCCGACTCCTGCTTGCAACTGAGAACTCGTTAGACCGTAATATCTTTTATTTATAGTTCCTTGCCACCTGAAGGTTCTGCAAGCACCTTCTCTCGAGGAATAGCTTCACTGAAATGAAGTTAACAAAGGAGCAGGGGCCCATGCTGGGTCGAGACCCATGACTGACTCTCCAGGTCTTAGTGAGCAGTAGAGGATGCTGGGAGGGAAACAGTCTTCCTTGCCAGATGATTCAGTATTTGGGGAGGGGGGAAGGGGAGAGTTGTATTTCTGTTGAGGAACCAGAAGAGGAATCAAGAGAAGGGAGATGAGCATATTGGTTTCTTCAGACTCATGATGGTTAATTGGGGAGTTGCTGGAGACATATGGAGAAAGCCAGGTCCTGTGGGATCTGCTGTTATCAGCACTGGATGATATTCCTTGTGCAAGGTGGCCCTGAAAATGGTCAGACTCAGCTACAAAATTTGCAAGTTTGGTCACAACACCTGCATGGTGCCTTTTCCTAATGATGAATCTCTAGCATCATCAGCTCTGCCCAGGGTGGGTCACCTTGGAGGAGATAACACCTGAGCAAGAGCTCAAGGAGTGAAATATGCAGGCAGCTCATCTTTCAGATGAGACCAGGTTAACATGACACCTCATGTAGCCAATGGAGGATCCTTTTTTGCTCAACTTGTCAGGCTGCTGCCTGTGGACCACGAGGCTCTTGGTTCAAGACTTGATTTAGTAACGTGCAAGATATGCACACGCCCTGTTAGGGAGTCCAAATCCTATGGGTGTCAGCTTATTTAACTCCTCTTCTGTGTCTGGCCAACAGCTGGCAACGAATGAGAGATCAGCTCCGAAATGCGGCTTCTGGCAGACGTTATATAGGGTGTCATCCTGTATGCCAGTCTCCTATTTCATTATATAATTTAGCCAAAGTGAACACGGAACTTGGAGTCTGCCCACTGACGGCTTTATGATCCTAGCCTCTAATTCTGCTTCATGCACATCCCAGACATGATTTTGCCAAGATACATAGTAGACAGCTGCTTCAGGACACTGATGTTTTGTCTTTATCACCCAAAGCACACATCCCATCTGTCTTCCCCTATTTTCCCCCCTTCACCTCTAAGGCATTTCCAGGCAGCAGGAAACTCTTAAAAAGCTACCTGGTCCTTTTGCTCTCACCTGTCTACTCAGGGAACTTGCCACTGTAAAGATCTGGAGTCAGTGGTCAGGTCTCATTTAGATCAGTTTTACACTTCTGTAGCTCGGATGACATTTGAGGGACTGCTTCTCTTTGCAGTGGTGCAAATGTAAGCAGAATGCCACCGAATACGCAGCACCCACGGATTATGAAATACTCCGTTATTCTGCACGCAACCCATGCCCCCAGCCCAACCTGCCATTCCTTCAGCCACCTTGATTTTTCACTTGGGTTAACATCCGTGAAACGTTCATGGTTACAAAATCTCAAATGGGTTTGCTTTCTCCTCACACCTGCCCCTCCCCATCTGCCCCCAGCATAATTTCTTCAAATCTGTTTCCTTCAAACACCAGGAAGGGTGTGTGTAGTACCATTTTATCTCCTTCATTCAGACTTCACCGTTTCTGTCTGTGGTTCAGCTGAAGTCATGTTGCTTGTTGAAAGTTGGATCTCTTGGGCTCTTTCATGTGATGAAGATATCTTCTGCCTCAGCCTTTTCTCTTTCCCCACACCCTTTCCTCCCTCCCTCCTTAGGAAGGCAAGAGAGTTCATCTTCTGGCATGCGCACAAGGGTAGAGGTGGCTGCTTTCTGTGTGTCTCCCTCTCTCTGTCAGGGGAGAGCGTACATATATTGCGTACATGTATGTGGCGGTGCTCTTTGCCTTTTGGTCCCTTGAATGTTACATCATGTTTTGCTCCCTTTGGCAAAGGTATCTGCAGTTTCCACACATGCTGCTTTGAATTGGTGGGCAGGTTTGGGAGGGGCCCCCTCCTGTGGGCAAGATAAGAGACAAAACAAACCAAAAAAAGGGGGAGGGAAATAAAAAAAAACAAAACAAAACAAACCTGGTGCCAGCCTTGAAAGGAGGTTGGGTGCCAGGTCCAACAGACAAGACTGTGGAGAAGTTGGATGGAGGTCTCTGTGCCATCTTTGTTTGATTTGGGGTGTGCGTGGGGAGGAATTGGTTTTTGTGCGCTGTGTGCGTGTGGGGGTGTGAACCTGCAGACATGAAAGGGAGTTTCAGTTGCCAGGCACGGGCATCATGGGAAGCCCTTTTTTAAAGAAATCCGATGGGGATGTGATAGGCTGTTGCATTTTGTCCATGCAAGTATATGTGTGTGTTGACATGTGCGCACACAACACGAGCACCATGGCACATACATGTTCACTACGATTCATGTGCCGGCCACATTCACGAGCACATATGTGAGCTGAATTTGACCTGCCAAAGCTGCAGTGGAATTACACAGAGCCAGCAGTTACCATCCCTGCAGAGATGCCAAGGCGTTGGCTAGGGTGGCATGCTTTTTGTTTAGATGACAAAGTAGGAGCATGTGGCTTTGGGGTGATGGTGGTGAAGATTGTAACACTTGGCTGGAAATATTTAAAGGAGCACAAAAGATGGTTGAAAAGATAGTGTGATGGAGACTCTCACCTGGCCGCTGTGGAGGTGGGAAAATATTTATGCTTGCTCTCATTTTTTTTGGGAGGGGGGACGGGGAAAAGATGTTTGTGGGGAGGAAGATGAGGCATATGTCTATGGTATGAAGCAAAGAGAGAGATTCCCCCCACCCCCCCACACCCATCCACGTTTAGAAGAGAAGAAAAGACAAAAAGCTGAACCTGTGCCAAGAAGGAGCTGCAGCGACTCGAAAATGGAATTCTGTGCCGCACTAATATTTTGAATCAGGCCTGTTCCGGAGAGCAGCAAGACGTGCCAGGAATGAGAATGGCTGTGGACGTGGGCTGCTAATGTTGCAGAGGTTCACAAGCCAGATTAAAGCATTTCCTCTCCTCTCCTGCTTCTCCTTTGCCTTTTAAATGTAATTCCCCCCCACCCCCTTTCCCCTCCCTGAGATTTTGGGAAAGATCTGGGATCGTTGTCATGAAGGTTAGGCTGTTTGAAATCCAGAGATTATCCAGATAAATTTCATTTCTCTACTCCTTCCCCACTCACCCCAATTTATATTTTGCACAGCTACAGTTTATTTCAAAGCTCATTCTTCCCAGTGGTAAAGGCAGCTGGGGTTTGTTTTGGCACTTTGCTTTGCCTTTTTTCTGCCTCATGATTTTAGCCCCAAGTACCCCACTGCAGTAATACCCAGGGTGGTAATATTAGAATGACCAGCAGAACGGCTGAATTGCTAGTTGGTTTCAAGGACTGGATCACGTGTGTTAAAACGATTGTTTGTAAAAGGCTCGGAAGCCGGTAAAAAGAGACCTTTTGTGGTGAAGAGGGGAATTGTGTGTTGATCCTCACCTGTCCACAGATCTGTCAGCCTGTCTTTTACTTTCCTCTGGAGGAAAGACAGGTTGATTCACTGGGAGTTTCTGACTGTTTTCCAATCACCACTCCTCCTTCCCCCACCCTCCAGTTCCCATAAGGCTACTGCCACTACTCTCTATCATGATGCAAGGTTACTTGTAGGACACAGCGGCCTCTGCAAGGTGTAGCCTTGCCCGCATCAGCGTTCCCCTTCACTTTTCATTTGCTAGGAGACGAGTCAACTTACCGGCAGTATGGTTCAGTTATGCTGTCCACGGCTGAATCTCTCGTTAATGTGGCGTCAGTGTTTCTGCTGCAAAATTCCTTTCTTTTAAAGCCTGCCTGTAAAAGTCATTCCAGAAAGAAACATAGAGCAACATATAGTTTGGTCTTTTCTCAGGAGCTGATTTAGATATTTATATTCCAGTTTTTGGGCTTAGAAGTCATTCAGCTGTGTTTTAGGGTAGGGTTGTGTGTGTGTGTGTGTGTGTGTGTGTGTGTGTGTGTGTTTTAATTTCCTTCCACTTTACAGAGGGATGACAAAAAAAAAAAAGAAAAGAAAAGAGAGAAAGAAAGGAAGAGAAAACCGCTGAATGAAAGGATGCTATCCATATCTGTATCACCCTGAAGTTTGGATCCAGAGTTTTAGTATGACCATACATCAAATTGTGAAAGGGAAGATGAGGAAACTCTGGCTCTGGATCAGGGCTGGATTTTCACAGGCCCTAGGCACTTTCACTCCAAAATGTGCAAAAAGAGAGGTAGATGCCAATTGACTTACGTTGATTGAAATGATGCACTTTAAACTATTCTAATGCTAAGCCCTTGATTTTCCTTATTTCTCCTGCTTTTTTAATTTTTTTCCCTCCTTTATAGGCCCTAAAAATTTCATACGCCCTAGGTACTGTCCCTACAGTGCCTAACGGGAAATCTGGCACTGCTCTGGATTGGGTTACAGTTCCTGAGCTGGTTTTGTAAGCAATAAGCAATGCATTAGATACACAGTGTTGTGGGGAGAAGATATTTTGGAGAATTCTGAGAGGTCACTGTTATATGCCAGGGCCCTAGAGACTACATGTGACAAGTCTGGCCTGGTTTGCAGTCCTCAGCTCTTGATGACACATTAACTTGTCTGTCATGAAAGCTGACCTTTTTCCATTTCCACTTCTCACACCACAGGTCCAAAATTCCTCAGGCCTTGAGACCAGGATTGGTTTGTTCTGTTCTGGGTACACTGTTCAGCTCTTATAAAGACACATAGCAATATTTTTAAATAGAAGGACATTGAGTACCACTTCACGGTGCTGTCCCAGTTCTGTTGTTGCATCCTTGGTAACATCACAACTTTATTTCCTCAGTCATCCTTCCTCTGAGGAGTAGACTAGGAGCTGCAATCACTTCCATGAGGATATCCAAGCATGCAACATATATGACTGCTTCCTGACTCCACCTTCAATGTCAATCCATGTCCCACATAGCCAGATAACACAGTTGGCTTGGAGAGATTTTCAATGGGTTTGAGGAGAGAATAGAGGGTTCCAAGCTGCTCTGAGGCTTCTCTGCCTCCTTTTACTTGTGTTTGCTCTCTTCTGTGGCTGGTGGTGGTAGGTAATGTGATCTTTTGTTTGAGAGCTTCAAAAGGCTGAGAAGAACATTTGGAACACCAGCAGTGGATCTGGCAAGTAGTTTCATTCAGCCCACGTTCCCACTAAAACCCAGCCTTTTTCAGCAGGCTCAGCAGAATGGTTTTTTTTGCTTCACACCCAAGGAGTTTGGTTCAGCAATCTGTGGGCTCGGTTGTGACTTTCAGTGGCAAGTCTCAATAGAGAGCAGTTTGGAAGCCCCGGTGTAGTCTCCCAGAAGCCTTCTTTGGGAACTTAGGATAGTTCTTGTGCAGATCCTTCTTTGTGGCACCACCTCTCTTACTCCTCAGCTCTTTGTTTTCTGGAGTACCAAACTGGAACAGCCATGTGCCCTCACTGCCAGGAATCAGGTAGTGTCCAAATCCTGCTCAAGGACTCAAAGGGTGTAGTGCCTCCTTGCAGATTCTCTCCATTTTTCATGCCTTTGCATCTTTGAAAGCTGAATCTGGAAGAGTATATGCATCCTTCCCTTTATCTCACAGCTGAATGCTACCTCAATTTGCTGACGTTTTAAACCTCCCAACATTTCCTTGCCCCCCCCAACTAATAGTTTAAAGACTTTTTTTCTTTTTTTTTTTGGACTAGACTAACATGGGTGCCCCTTTGGAACTTGTAGAGCAAGGCTCTCAAGGGAACTTGCAAACGTTAAAGAAGACTTTAGTGTCCCTGTGGGTCAAATGAAATGAGTGTTATGCTGTGAAATTTACAAAAGGGGAAACTGAGGCATGGAGCGATTAAATGACTTCTTTAGCACTTTAATAGTCCAAAACTGCAAATCTCCTTTTGGCTGTTGTTCCTTTTAATATACTCTGTAATGCATGGTGTACTGCACTTTGATTCCAGTCGCTGGAAGTAATTTAATCATCTAGGAGCAAAAGGTTTTTTCAGCAGCTGCTGGGCTGGGTAAGTTAGCCTTTTGTCTAAGTCAGTAGTTCCACAAGCCCTTGGTACAGTTGCCGTCTCTAGGATCTCCACGTCGCTCCACACATCCTTGTACTAAATAGGCAACTCTCAGCACATTTGCCTGAGACAAGACAATGACATTCATCTTGCTTCCTTCATTCCACTCTCCCTTTTAGTTCTTTTGTAATGAGAAATGCCACACATTTGGGGTTGTGACGATGTGACCTGTCTCTGGAAGGGTTAATGTGGAAGAGCCTTGGGGTTTATCTTACCCCTCCTTCACCCCAACACATTTTTTTTTTTTGTTGGACTGGAAGATTCAAATTTCGGTAATCTAAATGTGCAAATGCTGTGCAGTCATGGTCCAGTGGCTGGGTTAATCTCAGACCCCTGTAGTGGCAGATGGTTGATTTGTTGCTGATTCCAGTTATGGAGAATCGGGCCACCTATTATCTTTCGCAGGCTGCTGCTTAAAAGAATGCCTTAGGCAAAGCCAGTAAAAAGCAAGGGAAAGAAAACACTCTGGTCTGCATTGCCATAGGTGAAAATCTAAAATATTTCACCCTACTGAGAGGAGAGTTTAAAAGACAGAAAGAAGGAACCTGAGAGAGACCTTCTTTCCTGAAAACCGAACAAGGAGTCCTGCGGTACTTAAGGACAAACAAATTTATTTATCACATGAGCTTTTGTGGGACAAAATCCCACTTCATCAGATGCTTTGAAGATGGGAGGCATCTGATGAAGTGGGATTTTCCCCAATGAAAGCTCATGTGATAAATAAATTTGTTAGTCCTCGAGTACCACAGGACTCCCTGTTTGTTTTGCTGAACTAGACTAACATGGCTGCCCCTTTCGAACTTCTTTCTGGAGGCAGTGAAGCAAAGAGAACAGCGGGTTTGCGATCAAAAGGATGTTGAATCACCTTCCTTCCTTCCACCCCCCGTGATTTTACAGTGTGATAATTCTTGAATAGAAGGGCCGTCACTTTAACTCTTCAACAAAACCGACTGTTTGGCATCGCACATCATCATCCTTCTCACCCCCTGCCTTTGCAAAAAGAGTTTCTACAGAAATCCATGACAGAAACTCCTTGCTTATTGGCACCCAAAAATCTTTGTGGTGACTCAACAGACTTTTGAGGGAAACCATGGCAACTGACTGTTTTCACTTTGGAAAAGACACTGATAGCCACAGAAACCAAGCAGAAGTTTGTGGATCCCACCAAAAATGAAAAGAGGTCAGGTGGATGTTTCTGAGGGACATGATCATCCCCACACAGATGAAGAGAAATGGTGCAAAAAGGAAAAAAAAAATAATTGAAACAGATAAAACTAGCACAAATGCTTCATCTACAGGTGACCATTTTCAACTGGGTTCATTGAAATGAAAATCCCAGAGAGTTAGAAGGAGAACTTGGGAAGAGAAGGTTTGAATTTCTCACATAGAACCCAGGGACTAAATTTTTGAATCAGGCAAGAATGGGAACTAGACCTCTTCAGGTGTTGATCCCCTTTTTCTCCCCTCCAGATTTATTGTTGTAATTCTACAGTCGGTCATTAGCAGCAGATTTTAGCCTGTGTGTAACAAGAAGTCAAGGTGACTCCAGGTAAGCAGAAGGGTGTAAAAAGTACAACTGGTTGGGAATTTTTCCTCGAGGCAATTTTGGTGGAAAATGATGATTGATGGAAACTGAAACTGTTTACAGAAAAGGGCTGTTTTCAATGAATCTCCCAATTTGATATTTTTTAAAAGAAGTTCAGAAAATTGTTGAAATGGCTCATTTTGAAATGGTTGAAATGAAAAAGAAATTATATTAAAACAACCTTTTGTTTTGAAATTAAGTTTAAATTAATCTACTGCCTTAATTTTAATTTTAAAACATAAAAAACCCATAATGTTTGAAATAAATATTGGAATATTTAATGATAATCTAAACAGAATACTTTGATTTACCAGATCTAGTTTTCTCTCCAGAGTTTTCATTCATGTCATTTTTTGAGATTTTGCCTTTTGTCCCAGTTTGGAATAGGAAATCTTTTAAGAATCTCAAAAAGTCTCATGGGAATCCAGTTCCCTGTTAAACTAAATTCCAAAGGGATCGTGCTAAACAGGCCTCTTTTCGGTGCATGCCACTGAGATTTTCATTTTTTAGAACAGTCTGAATTAAATAAATACAATTTATGTGTGTTCATGTTTTTTTACCCACTCTTTGACACAGAGATCTCATAGACCAGTTGCCCAGCAACTTTTCTTGTGTTTCTTTACACTAGTGTTTCTCAACCTTTAGTGGACCAGGGAACACCTAGAAGTATGAATTACTTTTGAAAACTTTCTTGAAAAATCTGGTATATATTGGCTGGATTATTGATGATAACTGCATACTATGCATTCCTGTAAAGCCTATTCTAGAAACTGAATTAAATACATTTTAACACTACAACATGCATTTATATCTTTAAAAAAAATACATGATTTTGCACATAACTTAAAACTGAAAATGATATTACTCAAGTAATAATGGCCATTTTGGGCCTGCATGTTGGAACAAAATATATCTATTTTGTGGACTAATGTTCATCAAAGAAAGTCTTACCTTGAAAGTTAAGTCCAAGTAAGTTTGATGCTTGTGGTAACAGTAGTAGGAAATTTTAAAATGCCCCAGTTCCAGAAGATGAGGGAGGGTGGTGCAGATGCCAACACGCACCTGGAAGCTTTGCTGTGGCTGGGGCCTTGTAAATCTCTAAGGCATGCTTGCCTTGCCAAGTTGCTTCTTATCCCCTCCCCATACCGCTGATGAGGAGAGCAGGGGGTCGGTCATGGAACACCTTCATTATATCAGTGGAACACCAGTGTTTCCCAGAGTGCTAGTTGAGAAACTCTGCTTTACGCAACTTATTTTCATAGACTCCATTAAGAGATAATGGAAGGTAAGCTCCCAAAACCCTCTTCTCCTCTAAGTCCTCCTCTTCCTTACATATGTAGAGTAATCCCTCTTGTCACACACACCTTTGGTTTCTTTTCTTTAAAAGGAAGAGTGGGTCAGTGTAATGCTAATCATGTTCCAGGCTGCATGAACCTCTACTTCCTGGTTTCTTATTTAAATGCCAAAATACAGAGACATTTTGAGAACAGTGTGTTGAGTGTGCCATCAGAACATGAGTAAGACCATTACAGATGACCTTGTGATAACTGTGACCTGGGCAAAACTGAAGGAGGGGAAGCAGGCGGCTGAAAAGTTCACCTAGATTCATGAAATTTCTAATCATGGATGTTCAGATAAACTAGAGATAGGTCTGAGCCTTCATGTTTGAGACTGTTCATATCTGGACTTTGGGACCATCTCTGTAAGAAGCATTGAAGTTGTGGAACTATATCTGAACTGAACACACAGACTTTCCAAGGTTCTCCGAGTGCTATAGTGTGTGAAGATTTCTTGAGGGGTCACCATGTTAGTCTGTATATAGCAAAAACAACAAGAAAATGCATCTGATGAAGTGGGTTGGAGCCCACAAAAGCTTATGCTGGAAGAAATCTTTTAGCCTTTTAGGTCCCACAGGACTTCTTGTTTTTGCTACATTTTGTGTTGAAATCTTCTCTCTGGCCTTGATTTAGGAATGCATCCTTATTGAGCACAGCTCGGAAGCACATGCTTAAATCCCATTAACGTGCCTAACTTCATCCCATTACAGCTACTCGTATCACTCTTGAAGTCAATGGGACTTACGTGTCTGGTTAAGTGCTGCCTTGAATAGGAATGGACCTTTGAGTGAAAGCTGAAGTGTTTTCCCAAATCAGGTCCTTATTTTGTTTCCCAATGAAAATCAGTGCCACATATTCTGATGATTTTTATGGTAATTCAGTTGAACATTCCCTTCCAGGAATTGTTGCTGTCTTTCAGAAGGGAGGTGAGTTCTGGCCCCTCGCGCTGATAACTATAATCAGAGCTGTCAGCTTTCACACAGTCTACCCTTATCACTTGCATTTAGAAGGATTTTTCCTGAAGCTTGTTACTCCTGCTGCTTTTTAGGGGAAAACAGTTATGATTTCTTTGCTAATCATTGGTGGCTCTCAGCTTTGAAAGTGTCAAGAGCAGCAAAATTGTCACCAGTCATGGATAAAGGTATGGCACATCTGTTTGTCCTGATATGTGCTTCTTTCTAGAGCGAGAAGGGCAGACAGTACAAATAGCGATGATGATCATTGTAATTAGCCCATGACGATCATTTGAATTACCAGAGGCGATGAGAAGCACAGCCTTGGGTAAATTCAGAAATCACAGGAATGAGCTGTAGACGAGACCTGATAAATCATCATCAAGCTTGAGCAGCGTGGGATTATTCCATACGTTATCCCCATTGCTTTCTCCAGCACTGTAAGGTGATAAATGATGTAGTTCTCCCGTTCTCCACTGGAAACACACTCCATAGTTTAGTTTAGTAGGTCTTCCCTTTGGAAAATTCAGTCATATTTTTCTTTGCATGTTCATCCCATTATTTGAAGTTACTCTCCAAAATTATTCCTATTTCCGCCTGTTTTTTGCACCCAAGCAAACTTTTAAACAGATCTCATTCCTCAACCTTTCTTTTTCTGGACAAGAAACGTCTGCACAAATCTGTCTTCTGTTAATGGGCATGAATTTGTGCAGTGCTGAATATCTTATTGATTTCAATAGCATTTGAAGATGGTCAGCACTTTCCAATATCTGGGTATACGTTAGGTTTTCTAAATTTAAACGATACAAAGAGAGGAGGAAGCCATAATTTCCAGAGTGCTTCACAACTGTGGATTTCATTTATTCTGTGTAGGGATATAATTTGTCTTTCTTTTATTGAAATGCACTGAGATCTAGAGTTATTTAAAAGGATGCTTCCTGATTGAAGATAACTGCCATATACCAGAGACAACATCTGTTGTACAAATAGTTTACTCTGAGAGTTTGGGGTATATATTTCCCTTTCCCATCATTCTACTGTGTGAAAATGCCAGTGGTTGAGCACAGGGTCTTCTCCTGAATGGCACTTAATATTAGCATTTCTCTCTCTCTCGTAGTCATGATAAGATGTCTAATCAGTTGGGCTGGAAGAATGATTCAGGTGGTGGGGAAAAGGGGAATATGGGTTTAGGCAACCCAGATCTCTTGGGTTTTCCTGACTGCATGAAGGCATGTTAGGTTGGACTGTCACGGTCTAATGCCACGCAATCATGTCTTTAGTGCTGTACATCACTTCTGGGTCATACTGCAGTGTAAATATTAAATGACAGTAGCATCTCAGAAATAAATAGAAAAGCTAAAAAAAGAAATCTGTGGATAGTACACCACAGAAGGATTTCTTCCATTTACGATATTTTCATAGCACAGAATCATAGCAACTAGGGATGCCAAAGACTTCTGAAATTATATTGGGCATGAACACTGTATAAATCAGTGCAGGCATATTTTTTGTATTCACTAGTATTTTGTTTCAACCTTACTTTGAAACCATGAGTATTCCTGGCCTCCCTCTTACAGATTGTGGAATGGTCTGCAAACAGATTATACAACATTTGCTGATTGAGAGAAAATTATTGTGTTTGAGGCTCAGTATTCAGCTTGCAGAGATGGTTTCACCAAAGTTTAATGTTTGATAGCATCTCTGCTGATACTGCATTGTAAGTCTGATCTGCTTTTGGCTCGGAAGTGCTCCGTCTAAGTTTGCAAAGGCCCCTGTCAATGCAGTATGTGTGCTTGAAGTATGAGTGGCGAGTCTATTGCCGGTTATTGAATGCACAACATGGGATTGCCCAGACTATTGCAGAAGTCTTGATTTTGTAAAATGTTATTCACTGGAGAGTTGGAGTGAGCTGGCTATTTTCCATATGGGGCTAGAGAAAGGATCCTAATTTCTAAGTGATATCATACTGGAAAGGGATACTAATTTGCTTGGCAGCCCAGAGAACAATAGCTACAGCAGCCCGAGAAACACTTTGAAAACCAGAAGGTTATAGAGGTGGAAGAAATACGCAGCAGGACACCATCTCCTGTTATCTCACCCAGCCTCTTCAATCAGGTGCCTGCTGGGCTTCCCGCTCCTTCCGTCTTTGCATTAGATCCCAGGATCATAAGACATTTAGAGATGGAAAGAAAAGTACTTGTATTAAGTCAACTGGTTATCCCCCTGCCAGTTGAGGTCCCTGGACTGGGAAGATACAATGATGGGTAGAAACAGCAAACCCAGGTACTTAATTCCATTGCTGCTGCTGAAGTTGTGAAGGATTTTGGATGGGGATAGTAAAGGCAAACAGGCTTATTTTAATCTGTTCTCTTCAAAGTGTGCTATCCCACCTTTTTTCTGGTATCACAGGGAAAAGCAAAGGATTGATGGCCTAGGAGTCTTTACAACTCTACTGCCTTTTCTTTATTATTTCCTTACTAGCTGTAATCCATCAAAAATGATGGGGGGAAATCAAAAGGGAATTTATGAAATATTTATTTATTTTAATTGATTAATAGCTCTTTAATTACAACATTTTTTGCAAAAGTTCTGTGGTCAGCTAAAACTTTTCCTTGCTAGTTCATATCTTTCACATAAACTTTCCGATTTTCATGGTTTCTTCCCTGAGAGAGAGCCACATACAATTGTCTGAAGAGTCAACGTGCAATATTGGGACCAGCTGAAAGCACAGCTGAGAGCTTTATAATTTTGACAAGTTCCAAAGGGGCAGCCAGAGTGTCACCAGAGTGAACCATCCCTGGGTTTCACTGGCTATTAGTGTCCAATTTTTAAATTCTCAGCCATTTTTCTTTTATGAATGGCAATGAGGCATGCAGCTACAAGAAGGTATATATCTGTGCCATGCCAAGACTGCTAGGCCATTGCCATGTCAGAGGTGACTCAACCAATTGCAATGGCCTGTCACATGGCACACTTCCCATCATGCACGCACACAGCAAATTAGGAGAGTTGATTTTCTCTGTTATTTCCTTCCTCTGCTGGAGGTGGTTCACTTTACAAGGATTTTTACATTCAGGTCACATCTGCAAACAGCTAACCAATTGCAGGTAGCGCCCATGGATGGGTTCTCCAGAGCTTCGTAAGCAAAACTATTCAGAGAAATTAGTTCCTCTGAAATGCACCCATCTAAGAATAACAACACTGAAAAGTTTTCTGCTGAAAAGCCTTTGTGGTGTATGTGGTGAAGATGATGCAGGGACATAACTCACTTCCTCCGCCTCACCCAAACTGCCTTACAATGCTTGAACCCTGTGACGCATGTATAAAGTCACCTTTGCCTTGGCTGTAGACCACCTTCTGTCTTTGCAAGAGACCGTGTAATATTACCATGCTGTGTGGCTGACACTGGCCACCCCAGCGCTATTTATTTCAAGAGCCAAGCAACATGCAGAGCGATATAGCTCAAAGGAGAGACTGGAGGAAGAAGCCACACTTCACTTTGAGAAACTGCTGGGTAAGACATTCTCAGATAACAGGGGCACAAATTTCCTGAAACATAACACAAGGAGAGAATGTGGTAAGTGCTCCAGCTTAGGACACACAGCTAGGTGATTTTCTTGATTATATTGGGGTGCCCCTGATGCTGGAAATGTAAAAATCCTGCGCAAAATAAGTAAAATCTTGTGCATTGCGCTGTGGAAAAAAGAAAAGAAAAGTGGTTTGTTTATAAAGTACAGCTGCTGAGGCATAATGCCTTTATAATTCATAAAGCTACAGCATCTGGTTCTTTGCAGTTATTCTTAGATTTCAGACAGCCATAATCTCCAGTCTCTCGCTTGACATCAGACATCCTGTTTGACAATGAAAAGAGCCTGGGTGTTACCCTGCTCAGAGCCATAGTTCCATTAAAACCTCTCCTGCATTGCCAGAAACTGAATCTCTCAGCAAAAAAAGCTGAATGTGCTACACATGGGCATCCTTAGAAATGTTGGCCCCAGAATTAAGCTTTGAGCTATAGCTGGAGGATATCAAGAAAGGGGAATCGAAGGGTGGCTGACCTGTACCTCCGCTACATCTCCTTTGCCCTGTCAACTCCCCCTTCTGCTGAGGTCTGGGGGGGTGGGAGAAGGATGTTGGAAACTCTGTAGTTGCTCTATTCCACCAAAGGGTTCATGGGGAATCCTCAAGTATAAAGAGGCCATAGCAGCTCCATATTATCCCAATCTCAGAACCTGACCCAAGCGAGCACTATTCTGTTTGTGACTCCTTTCTGTTGCTGGCATAGCTCAAAGTGGCTGTAGGGTTTAGAGGGCTGGGTCCAGATTGCTGTTGTATAACAATGTGCTTTAATAATTGTGAAACCTGAACAGGCCAGGGGTCCATGTAGATGATCCTTCTAGTCTTAAAATCTGTGATGCTGTGATAATGTTTCTGATGCAATGTCCTTCTGTCAATTGCAATTATTATTTATTAAAGCATTAATTATTCCCTTCTGCAGACTAAATAAGCCGCGTTCTTTCAGTCTCTCCTCATAAGTCATGTGCCTCCATCCCCTCATCATTTGTATTGCCCTCTGCTGGACTCTTTTGAATTTGTCCACATCCTTTCTTTGGTGCATAGCCCAAAACTGGACATGGTATTCCCAGTTGGCCTTACTAGAACTAAATAGAGAGGAATAATCACATCCCTCAATCTGCTGGCAATACTCCTACTGATGCAGCCCAATATGCCATTGGTCTTTTTGGCAACAAGAACGCATTGTTACTCATATCCAGCTTCCCATCCACCATAACTTCCAGGTCTTTTTCTACAGCGCTGCAGCTTAGCCGATCGGTCTCCAGCCTGTAGCAGTATGTGGGATTTTTCTGTCCTAAGTGCAGGACTTTGCACCTGTCTTTACTGAATCTCATGAGATTTCATTTGGCCCAATGCCCCAATTTGTCTTGGTGTCTTTGAATCCTATCTCTGCCTCCCAATGTGTTTACCATTCCCCCCAGCTTGGTGTCATCTGCGAATTTACTGAGCATCCCATCTATCCCATCATCCATATGATTAATTAAGATGTTGAACAGAACTGGCCCCAGGACCAACCCCTGGAGCACTCCACTAGTCACTGGTTGCCAATAAGACATTAAGCCATTTACCACTACTCTCTGAGCCCAACGATCTAGCCAGCTTTCTATCCACTTTACAGTCCATTCGTCTAAACCATAGGTCCATAACTTGCTGACAAGAGTGGTGTGGGAAACAGTATCAAAAACTCCACTAAAGTCAAGGTATATCACATTGATGGCTAATCCCGCATCCGCCTATTCAGTTATCTTATCATAGAAGGCAATCAGGTTTGTCAGGCATGATTTGGCCTTGGTGAATCCATGCTAGACTGTTCCTGATCGCTCTATTTTCCTCAAATGTTTCAGAATGGATTCTTTGAGGACCTGCTCCACGATTTTTCCAGGGCTTGAACTGAGGCTGATTGGTCTGGAGTTGCCTGGGTCTTCCTTTTTCTCTTTCTTGAAGATAGGTACTATATTTGCCTTTTTCCAGTTATCTGGGACCTGCCCTGTTCACCACAAGTTTTCAAAGATAATGGCTAGCAGTTGTGCAATCACATTGGCCAACCACCTCAGCACCCTCAGATGCAGTTTGTCCAGCCCCATAGACTTGTGTACATCCTACTTCTTTATGTAGTCCCTATCCTGACCTTCCATCACAAAGGGCCACTCTCTTTCTCTCTATTCCGGGTTACTCAGTGAAGTAGCCTGGGAGTTGACCCTGGCGGTGAAGACTGAGGTAAAAAAAGCATTGAGTACTTCAACCTTTTCCACATCATCTGTCATTAGGATACCTGCCCCATTCAGTAAGGGACGTGTGTCATGCTTGGTCCTCTTCTTGTTACAGACATACTTGTAGAACCTCTTCCTGTTACTTTTCATATGCATTGCTAGTTTCAACTCCAATTGCCCTTTGGCCTTTCTGTTTTTAGCCCTGCAGGCCTGAGCAATATCTTTATGTGTCTCCCTACTCATCTGTCCAAGCTTCCACTTTTTGTAAACTTCCCTTTTGTGTTTCAGCTCACTGTAGAGTTCTCTAAGTCATGCTGGGCACCTTCCATATTCGCTGTCTTTCTGCACATTGGAATGGTACCTTCCTGTGCCCGTAGTAGAGTTTCTTTGAAATGCAGGCAGCTCTCTTTAGTCACGTTCAAGGTGATCAGTTTTGCATAAAGGAATGGATAGTGCTGTTGAACTACTGAAACTTGAAACCTACCCTCGCTTGTTAACAGCATTACATTTATCATTCCAGTGACTCAGTTTGCTATCAGGTATCAATGCACTGCTAGCTACCAAATAATCAATATCTCTGTTGGTCTGAGTATGCCCTAGAAATAAAAGTATTGCTGGTAGTATTGATCTGCAGAGCTAAAGCAAAGACATCAAACTTCATAGGTGATTTTTGTTCTTATTTTTGTTTGTAATACAGTCTGCTTGTTCATTGCAAAAGGCATGTTACCGAGGGTTGAATACCTTGGCACGTCTCTGACCCTAACATGCATGTCACCCATTGATTGTATTAGATATAGGATGATTTCTGACCACTATGCTTTCTGGTGTAGATGGCTACATAGGAATTGCTGTTCTTTTAGTCTAGTATCGCTGCGACTTGTATGGGATTCTTCAAAGAGAAGTAAATGATTCATCCTCTAGCAGCTCCCCTCCCATAATGCTTACAGTGACTACTGTAGCCTATAGGTATAGCCTGCTTGCTTGCACATACTTTTCCTCATATAGGTAAGTATAGATTTAAATTTCCAAATAAGTTAAAGTATTTGTTTTATAATGACAAAATCATAGATTCATGTGTAATTACTAATGCTTAAACAGAAGAGTCTGCAGGCCACATCCTGCATGTTAGCTAAGCATACCTATGTTTAGGACCCCTTGGCTCAAAGAAAGACAAAGAAACTTACAGATGCAGCCATGACTTTATCATCAGGTAGCAAAATAGGGGGGCTGCCCAGTTCATGCCCAGACAAATCTCACAAGTCCACCACAAAACCCGCACAAAGGACCAAAATAACAATAGATATGAAGAATATGCTGTCTGGAACCATCTGGAAAGAAAGTGGGTATGTCAGTAATATGTTATTAATATGCATGGACTTGCCAGTCTATAGGAGAAGCGTACCCTGAGAATTTATGGGTGAAAGGGCTAAGATTAGACTTGAAAGGAGGACCCATATTGTCTGGGGTATGAAAGAGTAAACGTGTTGCCAGGGGGTGTTCACCAACTACACTTTTATTTGAGCTGCTGCTTTTTTTTTTTGTTAAGATCTTTTGTTTTAAGATATTTAAGTATTATCCATAGTCTGAGTCTTACTAAGCTTTGTAGCTCTTAGTTCTAGCTTTACCTCCACCCATCCAGGCCAGAGTTGAGGGACCAAATATCTCTCTCAATCAGGTTAGCAGGAAGGGGTGTCAGTATGTTAATCCACAGCGTATAATAGAAGATATGCCTGTGTGTGTGTCTGTATGTGTAATTCAAATAATTATCCATTATGTTATCCATTTAACCATTTAATTTGATTGATCCATTTCTTGATTTGTCTCCCGTTACTTACCGGTATATCATTTCACTTTATCTTACTAAAATCTTTCAAATATAAATATTTGGTCGTTGGCATGAATATTCCTGTTATGCATCCCAGGGCCACTGTGAAAACCTAGGTGGCCTGACTCAGGAGCTAGAACAGGCGTGGCCAAACAGGCTTGGGAGCTGTATGTTGTTCTTGAATGAAAAAGTATGGATTACAGAAGAAAGTGAGAGGAAAGCAGCCCCAGCCTAACAGTTTTAAATCTGCCACCCTGAGCATGCTCAGAGCATGCTCGGAGGGATTCCCAGCTGGTGCCTGGCTGCCAGAGTGGCCATATTGGATGCTCAGCCCGGGAAAGGCTTAAAGCAAGAGGAATGAGCCCCAGCCTGTGCCTAGCCACCGGAGTGGCCAAGTAGTGAGGCCCTGGGGTGAGGTCAGCCCAAGGAAGCCAGCATCAGGGCCTGGGGGATAGGGAGGGGGTAGGGATGGCAGGGAGAAGCACGTTGTGTTCAGAGAGGGTGGGGAGAAGCGTGGCATGGCTGGAGCGGGCTGGGTGAAGCTAAGCTTTTACTGCATAGGAAGGCCTAGTTTTCATGGTAACCTTAAGTAATTATTAGAATCTGACAGTAGGATTAATGTTTGCCCTCCTTTTATGATAAAATTAAAGTGTGCAATGAATTTTAGACTTAGTAATTTTGGAATAGGTAAAATATGGGTATATGCCTCAGTGCAGCTCTCAAAGGTTTAATAATCAACTTGTGCGGCTCTTGAGTTCTATAAGTTTGGCCACCCCTGAGCTAGAACCTCACTGACTTCTGACTAAATCCATTGGTGAGCCTATAACCCTATCCAGATTTCTGACTGACCAGAAATCAGGTGACATCCCTTGTAGAAAATTCTACTTGTAGAAAATTACTACTTCTTCCATAATGCAGATATAACACCAACCAAAGGGATAGTCAACAGTAACAATCCAATATGCAGTACAGTCTATGTCTCTTAGTTGATTATGTGATCCCCATTCCTGTAGTATCTGAGAACCTCAAAATGAGCTACAGAGTTGCTTTCATCCCCCATTGGGAACCGAGGTTTGCCCACGGTCCCACACAAAGTTTGTGGCACACAAGTCTCCAGAGTCAGTGCTCTAACCATGGGTCCATCCTCCCTCTCAGTGCAGTGTTGTATCTAGGCCAGGAGAACAAAGATATGCCCAGATATCCCTTGGTTGTCATGGGTAATATGAGATGGTAAGTACAAATGGTAAGACTGTTATGAATCACATGATTTGCACCTTCTAGTAGCCTCCTCCCAGAAGCCTCAGGAAACATTATTAACAACAAGGGTATTATGTATGAATGGCTTGTAGAATGGGCCCAGGCTTGCTAATGAGACAGAAGCAAGCCTCACCAAGATATATCCTGGACTGTAGAAAAGAGATTTGTCTTTGAACTGCTTGATTCCCCGTGGCTGTGTCATTTGGTCAAACTAAAGAGCAAAACAGAATATTCTCCTGTTTCAGTTGCTGTGTGTGCACAGACATTTCAGTGAGTTTAACTATCTCAGCAGAATCCAGAATGACTGTTTAGCCGATTGTTTTCACAATCATCAGTCTTTCCAGAGGAAACCCAAGATTTCACCAAGTATGGCATACACAGCATTTTCTGTGAGCTTGGTCCAGATTTTACTTGATTCAGATAGTTTTAGTATTGGTACGTTAAATTAAATTGCTATTTTCATTTATATAACTCCATAGTACTGCTACATTGCAGCATTTATGAAAGGAGACTATAGAACTGGTCCTGTAATTGTAAATGACAGCTGTGTTGTTTTGGAGCATTTCTGATAGCGCTTTTTCAGATAAAATGACTAGGTGAGTTACAGCAAATGAATGACAAATTCCCAGCCCTGGAGGGCTAGGAATCTGATCACATGGGCTTAAACAGTAGAGTACAGTCACAGACCCATTAAATTCATAGAGTAAGAGACTGGGTTTTTGGAAGGACGGAAGGAAGCTTTTAAATCTCATGAACACAGCAAGATCATGGTTCCCAAGCTATGTTGGCCAACAGCTTCAAGAGCTGCTCTTAACTGGAACCAAGTTTAGGGCCATGTAACCACTCCAGAGCTTCCCAATAAAGGGAGTAGGAAGAGGGGGTACCCAAGGAAACAAATTGCCCTTACTACATGGTTCTTGCACTTACTCCAAAACTTTGTTCTCAACTTTGACTGGATCCATTGTTGCCAAGGCAAAACACTGCAGTGGGCTATACCAACTGGATTTTTTTAGAAGCTGAAGCTTCAAATCCACATATATCATGTCCACTCAAGAGTTGAGGAATCCTTCAATAACTGAAGTCAAGCCATCATTCACTAGGATGGAATGGAGTCACCTAGCCAACCAAAGATGGTAGAAGGCCTACTCATGTATGGTGCTATGTGATTGCTTAGCATCAGTCAGGAATTCATGAGCATTCCTGAGCTATGAACTGAATTAACTGGTTGTGGGTGTGTACCTTAACCACTAGGATCACTTCCGTCTTGCTCAGATTCAGCAGTTACTCCTCATGCAGTGGGCATCTGGATCTACTGCCTGATCTTTTGCATGCACTGGTGAGTGATCATTTCCACCTCTGTTTCCTCTTGCAGATGAACAATCTCAAAATATTCTTGTGACTTAATTCTCCCCTAACTGCCCGTGACACCGTAACCCTCCCCTCTTCCCACACACACACATCACTAAGTGTCAAGAGGCCAAGACAACAAAGTGATCTGGCAAATCTAAACAGCTTGCTGTTCTCAGAGCAATTTCTTGCAACCATCTGCTTGCTTGTACTTAAGGATATGATGCTTTTAAAGTCTGAAAAACAGCCCCAACCACACTCTTACAGATATTTGCTTGATAAGAGAGAGGTTTGTTTAATGCACATTCCCTTGCAGCCTTGAGACTGACCTGTTTCTGCAATCATATTGTCAGCAGGGGTTCCTGGTGCTGAGATGACAATTGTGTGGCTCTTCCATAACTTTTTAATTGATCTGGGACCACAAAACTCTTTCTCCCCATCCCTTCATAATAATAACTAAGAGACCAGGAGAGAGACTGTTATTAAAAATCAGTAAACATTCACGTATTCATATAGCATTTTAGCTGACCTATGGTGGAGCTTCCACTGCATGAAAACAGTTGCTTGTCTCCCTGGGCATGCACAAGGGGGGGCAGGCAGGGACATGGAGCCCCCCAATAGTCACCAGGAGATGACAGAGCACATTGAAACCCCAGCACCATGGTGGGAGCTGACAGAGTACACTCAGTGGGGAGAGTGTAAAGTTGCTTCTGGCCCCTGTAGCCCCAGCAAGAGCGTTAGACCTTTTCTGGTCCCCAGGGCACCACTAGAGGCATAAAAGGTGCCCCTCCAAAAGCAGTGGCCCTTAAATGTCTATCCATGCCCTGATGGTCTCAGTTTGTTAATCAAAAGTGAGTCTTTCTGCTGACTTCAGTGTCCCTGACTCTTCTCACACCATACATCTCTTGGAACTGCTTGAGACAAGGAAATCCCCTTCTGTGGAAGCTGCTTGTGAAAACCTGTTTGGAAAAGAAGTAATAACTTGAGGCTGTGTGGTTTTTACTCCCTTTTCCACCAACATCCCATGGCCTATCTGCTGTTGCCAGAGTAAGGAAAATGATATTTTGCTCCTGTATTTAGCATGGAGGAGGGAAGATCTGACCTGGCCATGGCTGAACTTGACTGTTAGTTGTTTTCAACACTCAAATTGGCTCATTAGTCAAGCTTCAAAGCCAGCACGAGTTCAGGCTTCTTCTAAAACTTTGAGACTTCTCTCTCATGTCTGGGTCCAGCAGCGACTCAGGAGGAACAGAAGTATGGGGGCAATATAGTAATCCCCTGGGAAAGCAAATGATGACACTTTGGTCTTCTTCTATTATTGAGTCATTTTAGGTGGGAAACTTAAAGGAGAAGATGACTGACGTTTTCCAAAGATAATGTTAAAGTCTATGTAGACACCTTTCCTCCTCCCTTACCCCCCAGCCTGCGTGGCCATTGATTTCTGGAAGCAGAGTTTGCATTTGAATGTAACGTCAGTTTTCTACTGTAGTAGGGAGAGAGGAGAGCAAGGTACAACACACTCCTCGCGGCTGGAGAAAGCCAGTCCCTTGTGATTGCATCTCCCGCAGCCTGATTGAGCACCCGTGTGTTCTGTGATTTATAGCAGCTGTATTTTGATTTAGGAGCTGTATCTGTGACTCTCAGTGGTGCCTTGTCTCCGTATTGCCTTGATGTGGTATTGTCAGAGTTTTCAGTCTGGATATGAAAGGTGCCCTGCTGGGACCAGATTGATTATATTTTCTTACAAATCCTGCCCTCCAGTTCAGCTAATTATGGGATATAAAACGGAGATTTGTTGGTAGCGTTATTTTGTTTTTGTTTATCTTCCTTTCCTCCAAATGAGCCATGATGGGCTCTGAACCTGAAAAGGAACCAAACTGACAGACACAAGCATCAGCAGGAGTTTTTGGTAATTGTTGTTCCTTGGGAAGACAAATAACAACTCTTAAGGTGAATTGCTACTGCAAGTTGGGTTTTTCCTCCCATTCAATCCCTTGCATTCGTGGTGTGGTTGGTTATTGCTGAAAAATGGAGGTGCATGCAAGTTGCAAAGCCCCCTTTCAGTGCAGAATCACAGCTATTGTGGAAGAGATGTCCCAGGTCCCTTGCCATTAATGAACCCATGCTTAATTTTTTGCCATGTGTTGGGTATAAGCCTGGTTGCCTGCCATCATTAATCTTGGAGACCTGGTCTATCATCATCTCAAGATGCTCATCAGCCTGGGGCCTGGTTAATTCTCAGCGTCCAGTGCTTTGGACCCTGAGGAGGCTGCCTATGATTTAAATATTCTGTGTCACACTGGGAATGGATGTGCCCCTGTCCTGGTTAGTTCTTTCAGGGCTGAACTAGCTGTCACTTGGCTCCACAGGGCCTTGCAGCATTGCTAAATATCTGTTTCCTCATTGTCTCCAAATTAGCCCACTATGTTCACTTCATTGGCTTGGCTGGCTTTGCAGATCCCACAGAGGCCCTTCTACCCTGCAGGTACTTCTCAGGGTTTGGGTATATCCCTGTTTCACGGTCACTTTGTGCCACAAAAGGACCAGAGAGGTGGGATGAGTTTTCCCTTCTAGTCTGGGTTCTAGACTCAAACTCTTGGGACCTAACATCAGCCTTAGCAATGCAGTTACAGTGTGCCTCTCCACACTTTCCCAATAGCGTCAGACAAAAGTGTTCCCTTCCTGCCAATGGTTGGTTGTGCGCTGCTGTTGACTGTCACATTCCACCCCAGAGGCAGCTGCATTCCAGTAGAGCCAAACCCGATTCAAATGTCTGATTGCCAATCTTTAAAGTACTTCCAAACTCCTTTAAAGGAAAGGTGCTGCATAAATGTAAGCTGTTTTTTATACAGTTGGAACAGTGCTTTTCTCTAGTCCCATGGTTGTCAAACTGAGGGTTAGGACCCATTCTGGGTCACAAACCCTCAGACACTGGGTTGTGGCACCCCCTGCTTCTGCTGCCAAAAGACTGGAATGCATTGCTCCAAGATGTAATTGCTGGGTCATGGACATAAATAATTTTTTTCAACTGGGTCTCAGGAAAAAAAGTTTGGAAACCACTGCTCTAGTCCTCTCATCTTTGCAGAATTGCTTGGCACAGTATATTCTTTAGTGCAGGCATTCTCCATACCATAATACCCCCTTTTCTGTACTAGGACACTTGTCCATTTGGCCATACTCTAAGTTGGATCCCATCCTCCATTTTGCAGAGTGGGAGGCAGTGATTCCCAGAGAACCTGGTGCTTGAACCAAAGATGCCTCTAGTTTTCAGGGCCCTATGCAAAGAATGACATGTGGTCCTACCAAGTTCTCTTTCCACCTGTGTTTCTTTAATGGATAATGAAGCTTTCATTGGGAATAAACAATACAGCAATCTTTAGTAATTTATTAAACCTATTGAGAGGCATGTTGAGGGTCTGCTGTTTGCCTCTGTCCTTCAGCCTCCTAAAATCTATTCCAAGCCTAGTGCATTAATGTATCCCTTTAAAATGCAATCCTATTTCTCCACCCTGTTTGTCATACTAGATAACCAATTGTAGGGACATAAAGACTTCTGCAAAGCCAGCCCCAGTGAAGCTGCACAATTTGCATAGCTCTTAAGCTGTCGCTGGCTTGTCTCATCTACTGTTAAAGGATTCCCACGTTATTAGGATATGTGCCATAGGGACGCTTGCAGACCCCAGCAGAAATCAAAATGCCATCGACCAAGTGTTGTATATGTAGTATGAGATAGAACTTACAAACTAAATAGAGAAGATGACAACATATTATTACTCCTGTTTCACAGATAGCCATTGAGAGATTAATTGACTTGGCTTGGGTCATGCAGAGCGTCTCTGTCAAAGCTTGGAATTAAACCAGATCTCCAGAGTCTTCATGTAGCACCTTAAATATAAGGCCATCCTACCTGTCGGAGAGTCAGGAACCTTTGATATGGCCATCCTGCATTACAAAGGTGTGGGCAGGCAAGTCTTATTAAAGAGTTTGATAGACTACGCTTTAAATGTTTGCTGTTAAAGATTCAATGTTTCTTCACTGAACCCCCCTTTAATCTTAGCATGAGCTCTAGGCCTCTTGCATAGACATGCACACAGCTGTCTCAGGTGATCTTATGGGATCCCTGCAGCTCCAGACATTTTTCAGAGTCATATCACCAAACTCTCTCCAGTGCTGATATTCTCTCTGTCCTGAATGATCATCAGTTTATAAACAAGGAGTCCCATGGCACTTATAAAGACTAACAGACTTATTTCTTGAATGAGCTTTCGTGGGAGAAAATCCCACTTTGTCAGATGCTTGAAGCCATTCTGCGAGTCCTCCATCTCCAAGAGTCTGAAGAAGTGGGACTTTCATGCATTTATCATGTGATAAATAAATTTGGTAGCCTTTAAAAGTGCCACCAGACTCCTTGTTTATTCTGCTGAACTAGACTAACATGGGTCCCCCTTTAGAAGTTGATTTATAGTGACTGAGCGGTTGGATGTTGCTTTGTGGTCTCCTGCAGCTCCACCTCTTTGGAAATGAGCAGTTAATGGAAATGGATTCTAGCCCAGTGAAATTGGCCAATGAATTAGTCAGTCAGTCAGGTTCAGAAATGTTCTCTGAGGTTCCTAGGAGATGTGCCACTGGAAGAAGACTCCCTGGTATCTAAGGAGACTTAAATCCCTTCACATGCCCTCAGATTGACTTCAATTGCTGTTTTGCCAATGAATAGAACATGTGACTACATAACACCTCACAAGCAGGTGGAACAGATGCAGGTAGCAGGCAAGAGCATCCTTGCTGAACATCATTTGACAGACAAAGGCTCACAGGGGGTGATCATAGACAGTTCCTTTTACATGAGGGATCCAGAGCAATTGCAGTGGACTGGACTTCTCCAAATCCCATCCAGCCCTGCATTTCTAGGACTCTGAATGCCACTGCAGGTCTTCCAAATCCCACTGCAGTAAAGACTTGCTTCCAGGGAGAAACATAACATCAGTATGGTAGTGGTGGGCCCCCAGGAGGACCATGATGTCCAGCAATCAGTGCCCATCCTAAAATCCCTTTGCATGGCTGAGAAATGAGCAGTTTTGGGTATATTTTTCTCTCCTTCTAACTCTTCCTTCAGATTATAGCCTGGGACGACAGTGTGTCCACATGCATACACAAGCTCTGGTCTCCGTTGGAGATGACTCCAGCAGTCTAGCTAGAAGTTTCACTTTCCTTCCATTCTCTTCAGAAAGCCTTCAATGAGCATTACAGTGTATAGTGTAAGAATGAACCGTGTGGTTTGAATGACCTCCAAATAATAATAATCTGACTTAGAATGTTTAACCCACAACTTCATTTGATTAACAGTTACCTGTTTCCCTATCAAAAACATTCTTCTGAGTTGTTTGGACTTTGCCTTTCTTAATCTCGGTATACATGTGACAAACTGGCCCACCCCAGGAATTCATAACCTGGGAACATCAATAGTGATGTAAGATTGGTGTCGTGGGGTGCTAGAGTATTGCCGAGTTTAAAGACTTTTTATTGTTTGGATCTGGTCGCATGTTTGCATTCTTGTGTTTTATTAAAACTCTGCCAGGTTCCAGGTGGTGGTTTTCCAGGTTGTAAGTGTACCTTTGCTGAACGTGGGATCAGTCGAGTACTCTTTCCTCAGGAAAGAGCATCTGAACACCACATACTGTGATAGGATAGGGCACTGATAGATTTGATTTGAAATTTCCATATTATAACTGAGTTGCACCACATTTCAACAGCATTTGCCTTAAGGGCTTTGGCATGTGGTCAGTATCAAGGTAGGACCCAACTGGCAGGTTTGGATCTATCCAAAAATCCCCAAAGTTTGAGGGAGTTCAGACCCAGAGTTTTGATCTAACCTGCTGCAGAGAGAGAATTAGATGGGCGGTTTTCATTTGGATAGGGTATGAACATCTCCAAAATCCAGGCCATGAGTTTGAGTCCAGGATCATCTGACGGAAATAAGAACAGACAGGAGTTTATGCCCTAGTTTCAAGTCCAGTTTCTCTTTCAGGGGAAACTTGAAAAGCAAGATCTTGACTGGTCTCTGCAGGTTAATAATTTTGTGGTACTTTTGTAAGAGTCGGGAGATGGCGTTTGGTGTTTTTGGTTGAAGTTTTCCCTCCTGTCACTTCCCTGCGCCAATTGGCTGAGTCCCGCACTGCAGTGATGACTGTATTTCAGCAGGGTGCTGTGTTCAGAGAGTGAGGAAAACTCAGAGTCTGATGAAATGACAAACACTGAAGTTTATCCTTCACTAACTTTTTATCTCACAACAAGAGGAATGTGGCAGGAGCCCAATTTCCAAGCATAGGTGACAAAAGCCTTCTAACCAGCTTGGGCTGAGATCAGCTCAAGAGATGTGGCGCGTGCAGTTTCCACAGTGTCTGCACCTGAATCGTGCATTTATATTGGCTCTGGGTACTCATTGGAGGTGCACCAGTGCCCATTTTAGCATCCAAACTTTTAGACTCTCCTGCACTGTGGGGCACATCCATAGCAAGTCTTGAGCTGATTTCAGCAGAGGTCAGATAGAATTGGGAGAACTGCATGGCTTTTAAATGAGGAATTACCACATAGGCTGTATTCATCACCTCACTTAAGCAACATCACTTCTGCCCCTTTCTTTACAGGGCATGGGAAGGGAAGCAGTCATTCTGAAGTCTCTGTCTACAGAGACAGTCCATTTATTCCCGATAAACTACAGCAGCAAGGAGCAATCAACCGAACGAAAGCTGAGCAAATTAAGCAGCTGAGTACTATTTCAAAGGGGAACATGGCCGGCATCAGAAATTTTCCATCAGTTGTAATAATGCCAATTACTTTGCCCGTTGCTGATTCTGCCTGTGATTTGTTTAGCGCAATCACTCTTTGGATTCTTGCATGAGCCGATGTGCTTTGTTTACTCTGAATGTTCATTTCCAGGGCTTATCCCTCAGTGTGCCTCTCTTCCCATCCTCTCTCTGTGCAGGGTTTAAAGCTCAGAATATGCCTCCTCTTTTCTCTCTGCTCATTTCCAGCTTGGGCAAGCATCACTGGAGTGTGCCTGGGTACAGTGACCGGACGTCTGATTTTTATGGGAGCAGTCCTCATATTTGTGTCTTCTTCTTTTATAGGTGCCTATTATCCCCCATCCCTTGACCTGGTTTTTCACACTTACTATCTGGTCACCCTATACTAGGGCTACATGAGCTAATTCCCCAGTCTCCTGCTTTACATGGGGCGATTGAAAGCATGGTAGACTGCAGTTCTGACTGAAGACAGCAACGATCTTCCAGAAATACCCTGTCTCTAAATTAACCAGTCGGTCCACAAATACATCATTCCAATCACTGGTCAAGGATCCTGGCCATCAATGACAGACAGACTCTTTCACAGTAAAGAGCAATCACAGGCTTGTATCCCAGGAAGGTTGTGGAGGGCCAAAGGTTCCTCAGGGTCTAAAACCCTTACCAGGTAGGGTGGCAGTCTGGCTGCTTGGTGTATTGATCTAGGGGAGATGGTGAGATGAGGAATGATTCACACACTCACACCCCATGTGTGATTTTCGAAGTAGGGAAAACAGTGAGAAAATCTCCCTCTGGAAAGTCAGTGGCAGCCTCTCCTGCCTGTTTCCATTTCAGTGCCTGGAAGTGAACAGGTGTATCTCTGGAGCCGCTTCATGTGAGAACTGGGATTTTTCTCTTGCTAATTGGGGAAGAGAGCTAATCAGGGGCATTTACGGAGCGCATCTGCCTGATGACACCATGAATGCAAACTGCAGTGACAGCTGACAGGGATCAGAAAAGCTGATTTAATTTCCCTCCCGTCCCTTAGCCAGCATGGATCAGGGCCGTGGATGGCTGGACTGTGGCCCTTTCTCTGCTCCTCTGCAAACGATGGCTTTGCATCTCCTTTCCGCTTGTGTGTATGCGGCAATGGGATCTCCTATAGGAGCCACTGGCAAACTCCCTACCTAGCAGCATGCCAGCTGCTGTATCCACTTGGGCTCATCCATCCACAGCAGGCGATGGCATGTGCCCTCAGCTCTCACCTGTATGCCTGCCTTCACACCTAGATCTTTCCTTGTTGCTGGCTGTCAGCACAGCTGATTTCAGCAAAGCTTGTGTTTGTTTCCAGCAGGAGGCATACAGGGCGAGCTGTCAGGTTCCTCACAGCAGCCTTCTCACTGTGGAGGGCTGCACGTATTAAGGCTCTGATGAACAGCAGAGAATTCATGCAGGGATGTTTTTTTGGAGAGGCACTTCAGGCAAATGCACTTGTTTTTACACTGTCCTTTCTGCCACAGGCAGCTGGTCAGATAATCTGAATAGCCCTTTGATAGGAGCGTAGTAGGGCTTGTCTCTGTGCAGTTTCTCAGGGAAAGGAGCCCCCCCCCCGCCCCCGAAACATGAGCTAACGTGAGAAATATAAAATAGCACAGTGTGTATGATAAATTCTTGCAGTGCGTATGATAAATATGTAGGTGGCTTTGGTTTGCTTCTGGATCCCAGCTCGTCATAAATTGTTAAAGATCTGCTGGACTTGTTGTCAGTCTCTGAAATTTGTACCACACACAAATAGCCACAAAGGAAAGTGGCTGATAAAAGATACCGTAGGAAGCTAGGTGGAATCTGAAAGAAGAAGAAAAAGAGAGAGAAAGTATGAACCTTGGTAGAATCTGAAAGACAGGGGGGACCAGTGGAGTATACTGGCTTCATTCTGTTCTTGTTTCTACTAGCGTCACTCCATTGCATAGTTATTTAGACCTCGACAGAGTGGCATTAGAGCAGAATTCTCCCTTTGCAAATGCATTAGTAACATGTTGCACCTGTTTTGTATTCACTCTTGTAGAGATGCAAATGAAATAAGCTGCAAGACCCATTTATCCTTGAGGTAAACTGAGTCACAAAACTGGACTGACTGATTTGTCAAAGGTCACACAATTTGTCAGTGGCAGGACAAAAGTAGAACACTGGAACTCTGTGTCCTGCTCTCACAGCTAGACGACACTGACTCTTGCATAAATTGGGTCCATTCATAGAATAAACTCAGTAACTTGCCCTAATGAACAGCAGAAAAATGAGGTATTCTCCAGGAGTTTTACTGATTTTTGGGATGCCCAGGGAAAGTACCCTCAGAATGGGTCTGATGGGCAGGAAATGCTAAACATTTGTCCTTTGGAAGTTAGACCCATTTAACATATCTCAGCTTGGGAACTTGAAATCACTAGTCTCCAGGGGCAGATTAGCACATCATGGATCTCCATGGCCAGTCCTTGGTTGGTGGCAGCCCAGAGGCCAGGCTCTGTGCTCCTGCCCCACCCTTGGTGGGCTGATACACCACCTGGGGCAGAGTGGGTAAGTGCGACTGGTCACTCTGCTCCAGAGGTGGGGCTAGCTGGCATGCAGTACGGCTTCTGACGTGGCCTTTCGGCAACTCACACCGCACATGCCAGTCGGCTCCACTGTCCCCTTGAGGCAACCAACTGGGCTGGAGCTGTCCTCTGGCCCCAGGGCTGACTCCAGTGCCGGCCTGCTGACAAGGCATGAGGCCCTAGACTGGAGGCGGCCCCAAGACCCCTAATTCACCTCTGCTATTCTCTTTGGAAACACATTGAGTGACTCTTCTGACTCAACGCTAATGAAGGAGAGGTCTAAGTGTGTCCAGTTTTCTTTCTTTTGATGTGTCAATATTATATCTCACCCTGTGTTTTGTAATTGCCGAGGGATTAAGAAGCTGGGGCATTCTCCGTGGGTGTGGCCATGCTTGGGTTTAATATGTAGGGCTTGCCTATTCTTTTTGTCACATTGTAATGTTAGCCCTCAGAGGCTGGCCATTCTGTGGCCTTGCCTGTGGTTTCCCTGGCAGGTGGTTTTCCCATTGTCTATTTCTAATCCTTTTCAGGGTCGTGTGTTGATCATAAGGGCCTTTGCTGTAGGAAATAAAGACAAGCTAGCCAATGGCTTCATTAGGGAAACTTTCTGTTGACTTAACAGAGTAAAATGCCCTCCAGTTCCCATTGGATACCCTGTCCATGGCATGGTAGGGGAAACCATTCTGTACTGGCCTGCTATTGAACATGGCAAAGATTTTGGTTATGTCAAATGTAGGAGACTCAGGAAGTATTTGTTTTTCCCTTCCTTGAACCAAAATGATTCAGGATAATTTTGATCAACAGAGAAATGGAAGGACAATTCTCTTGTATTGGGGGGTACGCTATACTGATTAATGCATAGGCCTGGCATGTTGGAAACCAGGTTTCTACACTCAGCCACCATCTTCCAGACATTTCTGTGCATCATTTTCCCCATTGATAACATCTAAATTGTTTTGTAAAATACACTGGGTGTATTGGCGTGTGTGCCTTTGTGGCCTGTGACCTTCAGAAGGCACTTCGGGGGATGATACAGGCATGCTGAACAAAGCGTGGTGAATCTAAATGCGTTTGTGTCTGTGAACCAACTGGTGATTCCAAGGTGGGAGAGCACTAGGGAAATAGTGTTGTTACCGTAAAGATTTCACATCACATGATTAGCCTAGTCTTACCTGAAAACGGGTGTGTTGTGCAGGGTGGGCCCAAGGCTTGTGCAGATCAGTGGGTGGCTGTGGAGACTATGTGGTAGGGCACAACTTATTACACATACCCCCCATCAATGAAAAAGAAATCTCTGCATGCTTTCCTTCTACTAGTTTAGTGGTTCCCACTGAACTAGTAGAAGGAAAGCATGCAGAGATGTCGTCTTCATTGCAGGGAGTAGGGGGTGGCACACCTTGCTACATTTAATTAATTTGAAGCACACCACAATATACTTTGCAAATGAACTTATGAATATTCATTAGCCAATCCAGAGCACTTCAAGTAGGTTTTCAAAAAAAAATCTGTGGCATGCTTGCTCAGACCTGATGGGACGCCTGTGTGCATTGGCATACTGGTTGGGAAACACTGTTCTAGTTCATACTATCACTCTCTCTAGCAAGTTACCTTGTAACCATGGCCATACCTAGGCCTGTCTGCTAACACTCCACGAGATACTAATTCCCCCTATTACTACACAGGGGCAATAATGGATAGAGAAGCTTCATACACACTCTTTCCTCACTCACTTCAGCATATCAGTTTGGTGGCAGGACACTTTGCCACCTGTCAAGGGTGAGGAAACCTGCTGAGCTAGTGTCTATTCCACCTGGGTTCCATGACCCACCAGGGACGTTAGCTGGTGGCTCCTTCATGGAACATGGGTGTGTACCTGACGCAGTTCACCCGCACCCCCCGTCCCATTATCTGTCCCTTCTGTGGTATGAGGGAGACCCTGGCACACGTTTACCTGGAGTGTGCCAGGTTACAGCTCCTGTTCTGGCTCCTCTAGAGCCTCCTCAAGAGGAGGTTCTGGTATGACTTCTCACAACTCTTGTAAGTACACCTGTCTCTGCCTCCACAAAGTCATGGGAGCTCCTTGTCAGCCTCTTCCTAGTTTTGCACAACCATGACCATTTACACCAGGGAGAGGATGTTGACTGAGGAGGTGCTCTGTGACTGTCAGGGATATTTCTGTTCTTTTGTCTCATTGTGTGGACAGGGGGAGTTCCTCTGAGTCACATCTACTTAGGCACCTTTGAGGAACAGTGGGCACTCTTGAGGGTTTTCTGCACAGTGTCTCCTGCAGGTTTCCTCTGTTTAATCCTCTGACTTTCACACCTGTTCCTTTTTTGTTGTCTGCTGAATTTAGTTGAGTCCTGGGCTTACTAGTTCCTCCCCTTAGGCTGGAGGAGGGTCTTGTAGCCATGGCAAAATTACGCCAACCCATTTTACAAAACCCAAATAGGACAGAACAGGGCAGAAGGTAGTCATCAGGGTGCTATACACTCCCAATGCAAACCTGTGCTTTGTAGACCTGCAACATAGGGCAAGTTATGCACCTTGCATCTTCATACAATAGAATAAAATTCAGAGACGGGTCATCTTAAAGCCATTGTCTTCCCTCTTGTGAGGAAAGTATCATGCACAATTAGACCAGTGTGGCCACTTTCAAACTCTCTGGAGTTGTGTGCCTGTTTTTGCCAGGTTTTTACTTTAAAAGACATCCTGATCCATTGTATGCTATGCATGTAGTGTGTGCCAGTCCACACTGCATGGCATGCACTAACTGGGACATGTGGATTCATGAAACATGTACTGAAAGTTCCCCGTGCGTGTTTAAAATATTACGCTAAGTGTGCACCAACAGAGTCTGCATGAGGCACTTAGTGCGTGACCCACTGAAGTGGACTAAAATTTACACGCTGCTGTGAACTAATACACTGTGTAAACAAGCCTTTAGTTTACACTCCTAGGTAGTGTTCTGCTCAATATTATTGACTTCTCTCAATGTCTGATTTAGAGGCAAGCATCCATAAAAGCTCATTGCGCTCTGCAACTTAGATGACCTGAAGATTCACTTTCAAGAAGCTCCATATCCGCCCTCCCCAAAAGAAAACAAAAAAGAAAAGAAAAGTAGGAAAAAAAAGATGTATTAAAATTTTGGTGTTATAAAATCCCTGATTCCATGACAGTTATAAGAGATTTATTGGGTTATTTAAAACTGTGGAAATCAATCTAGACATTATTCCCCGAGGACTGGCTTGTCTGCCTTCCATGAAAATGCTGCATTTCAGCTTGCCTTTCCTCTTCTCTCATAAATGAGAAAAAACTGTCACTGATGCCTCCACTGGAGTTTAAGAATCATGTGCCTAGCCAGAGGGCTCATCCCAATGAGATCAGACTGGGGGACCTGTAAAGGAGAACAAAGATAGTCAGCTCAGCGTGTCTGAAATGATATGAAGTTGTGCTTGTTTACAGATGATGTGTTTTATCTAGCTCGGTGGCATTGCTCCTTTTACTGGATATTGAAAGCCATTTTATGGGGCCATATTACTTTCACTGCAGCTTTCCCTAAGAAATTGTCATCCTTTTCCATTTCAGAAACACCTACTCATTTTTATCTCCTGTATTTCGAAAGAAGTTGAAATTGCCATGGCTAATTTGGTGCTGCATTGGCATGAATCAGGACAGGTTTCAAAGCGTGGGTCAAGTTCACCTTCTCCTAAGAGATGGACAGTGTGGGAGGAAAGCTGTCATTTTGTTTCGGTCAAATTGACCTCTCTTGACATTATGAATGATTGTGGTAGGAATATAGAAATTGCCATGTTGGTTCAGATCTGTGGTCCATCTAGTCTAGGATTATCTAATCCCCAACACTGGTCTGACTGGATATGGCAATGGCTGTTTCTAGCACATGCCTTGACAATGCCTTGGCAGGTAGGTTGCAAGACCGACTGTAAAACTAATTGACGGTGGGTGACATTTTCTAAAGGACCTAATGACTTAGGAGCCTAAATCCCATTTTAAAACCAACTGAGGGCCAGACTTGTAAAGGCATGCTGATAGATGCCTTTCAGAATCCCACTAGGTGCCTAACTCCATTTTAGTCATCTGAATATCTTTAAAAAATGCTAGTCTGTTAATTATTTAGACTCTTTTGAAACTTGCACTGTGCATTTATTTAGATATTTTTGAGTTTAATAAATAACATATTTGATCTTCTGCAGGTCTAGCTTTGCTAATGCACCTTGTTATAAGCACAGTTTAACAGTTTGTCTTTGGTTTTCTAACTATTGAATATAAAAGCAGAAGAACGGCCATATTGGGTCAGACCAATGATCCACTGCCCAGTATCCTGTCTTCTGACAATGGGCAATACCATGGACTTCAGAGGGAACAACTAGAACAAGTAACCATCAAGTGATTCATCCCGTTGGGCATTCCCAGTCTCTGGCAAAAAGCAATCCCTGCCTGTCCTGGCTAATAGCTATTGATGGACCTATCGTCCATAACTTATCTAGTTCTGTCTGAACCCTGGCATAGTTTTGGCCTTCACTACGTCTTCTGACAAAGAGTTCCACAGGTTGATTGAGTTGTGTGAAGAAACAACTTACTTTTGTTCATTTTAAAATTTGCTCCCTATTTATTTTATTTGATGAACTTTAGTTCTTGTGTTATGAGATGGATAAATAACAGACAGCTAAGGGGAAATGTGATAGAGATCTATAAAATCATGAATGGTCAGGAGCAAGTGCGTAAGAAAATGCTATTTACTCTCACATAACACAAGAACCAGCGGTCAACCAATGTAATGAATAGGTAGTAGGCTCAAAGCGAATACACAGTCAGTCTTTGGAACTCATTTCCAGGGGATGTTGCAGTGGCCAAAAGTATAAATAGATTTAAAAATCATTAGATACATTCTTTGAGGAAAGGCCCATCAATGGCTACTAGCCAAGATATTCAGAGATGCAACCCCATGGTTAGATTCTCTCAAACTTCTGACTGGCAAAAGTTAGGCCTGGATGAAATGACAATAATTTCTCTGTCTCGATCGTTTCCTCTGAAGCATCAGGTAGCAGCCACCGTGAGAGGACAGGACACAGTATTAGATGGACCATTAGTTTGACCCACTGTGGCCATTCTTAAGCTCTTATTCTCTTATTTGAGAAGTCTGCCAAAAAATAACTAAAACACCAGTGCATAGAAATCGAAGTTTTAGAAGTACATTTGCAGGATTCCCCAATGTTCCTGTCAACAGCTTCCCAAACTGATCCATTGAGTTAGTTCTTTGAAGTGCAATTAAAGCTTGGAAGAAAATAGCTTTGTCTAATGTATAAATAGAAATGAGAAGTGATAAAGGCAGTGCTGAAGTGAGATGCTGACAGCTTGGCATGTGCATGTTAACGCTTTGTTCCATTATTTCTTCTTCAGAATAGATTTCTGAAGATGTCCATTCCCTTCCCAGTCCTGAACCCCTGAAAATTAATGCTTTATCTACCTTGCAATTGCTTTGTTCAGTTGGAAAAATGGTTTTAAATTGTGTCTAATCTGCTGTAACAGCAATGCAATGTGTTTCTTAAGGAAAAGGAAGGCACTTCTCTCAGACTGGATACTATGTTTATTAGATAGTTTTTCTCTCTTTTATCCAAATAAAAATAACATTCTCCCATGGAGGAAGCAATTAGATTTAGCCGTACTTACTGAAGAATAGCTAGCATATGAAATAAAAACCTCTGTTTGTTGCAAAAGGTCAGAATGTGTGACATGTTCTACAGGCATCGGGGATGAAGCAATCAGGCACATTTTGATTAATCTGAGCTGGAGGGATGTGGGGGGGAGGAGATATTCCAAGCACAGGCTAGCTACAGTGAATCCTTTTGCACTCAACATCCTGATAGTCTGTTTCTGATCCCATGCCAAGTTTACACTGGTGTAATCCCTGGGACTTCAGTGGCTTTCTTCATGATTTACACCAATATGGAGATCAAATTCCAGCTCATGAGAGTCTAAAAGAAGATGATGAAGAGGACCAAATGAAACTGTCAGAATTGTAAGGAAATCATTCTGCTGGAAAGAAAATGCTAAGAAAAAGTGAAGAATGATAAGATGAACAATATAAAAAAAAAACATTTTGCCTTTTACTTTTAAAGAGATACTATGAAGAAAAAATACATTAAATGTTTCCATATATTTATTACGAATAATCCCTGACATTAGCAACACTGGAATGATATGAGCAATCTTTCTTTTCTTTTCTTTTGTATTTAATGCATCTAGGTTTTGCCAGTTTCACTCTTTATTACTAGTTAGTTTCATTTTTCAGTTCCCGTGCCTTGCTGTTGTGTTTAGGTTCACAGCCCTTGAGGGGAGATTTCAATCCAAATAAATAATGGTTCCAATGAATTACTCTTTAACTGTAGAAAAAACACTTCTATTTACAAAGATTAAGGCTGTTTGTTTAAGAAAGGCGATAAAGTGGCATCTTAGAGGTGAACACAATAAAGAGTAGAAGTCTGTCAGACTTAATAGATGTACAAAGGGACCTCGGGGAAATTCAAAAGCAGGTGATTTAGAATTTCAGAAATAAAATACTTTTAAAATTGTTAATTAACCTGTGGGACTGTCTGCTGAAAGAGTACTGGAACAAAGAACTTAATGGGATCCAAAGAGGAGCCAATATTTACAGATTCAATCTGGCAAGCTGTTTACGCTGACCTTGAGCCACTAAAAGTCTTAAGTGCATACTTAAAGGCACCAGCCTTCTCATATGCTTAAAGTTAAGCAATGTATAGAGTGCTTTATGAAAAACACACATGCCCACATTTAAACTGGCAAGGTTTAATTTTTTAAAATCCTATTGATCTTCAAGGAAGGATGTCTAGCAACTGTGATCTGCTTGGAGTTAGTGAGAACCTTCCATTCACATAGATCATTACATAACTAAGTATTCTGGGAGCTGTATGTCTTCTTCTTAAACATCTAGTGTAGGCCAACGTTGGAAATGGGATATCTGACTCAACAGACTGCTAGTCTGCCCGGTAAAGCAATTCCTAGACTCCTGTGTCCCTGCAAACAGACAAGAACCGCATAACTTAGAAATCGAGACACAACACTAAGTGAGAAAGAGCTCTTGATTGTTTTAAGCAGGAGAGACACAGCGCTCACAGTTAAACCTGACTGTTTTGTGAAACGGATCCTTGAGAATCTTCTTACATTATCACACTTTTCTTTCTTTTGCACATGGTTCATTTAAAGGTTGAATTAGACTGTAAGCGTTTTGGAGCAAGGGAGTATTTTTTTTTTTTTGTTTGGTGTTGGTACAGCACCTAGTGCAGTGATGCTTTGGTCCATGATTAGGGCTCCCAGGTGCTGCATCATACAAATAAATAACAATAATGATTAATAATTCCCTCCATCTCTAGAGGAAAAAATGCAATTTCTGAGCACCCCAGCCTGCATCGTGATGAGAAAACAATTGACTAAAGACTCTTAATTTTAAAATGTTTCAGCAGCTTGGAAGGAGACTTGCCCTTTGGTTTCTGAGGACACCAAAGTTTTAAGTCTGCCTTGGTGCAAATGCATATGTGTGCTGCAGTCATTATACAGGGATAAAGCAACAGTGACAAGTTGGAGTCTCTAGTAATAAAGAATGAGGGCTTAGGGCTGAATTCATTTTGAGACATTTATGCAAAGCAGTAATAAATGAGCTAGAGTTTATTAGAGAGAGCTCATCAGGTCTTTCCGCTGCTTTGTTAAGACTACAGGCCAAGATATTTAATTATGCCTGGCATCCTCCTTTAACTAGATTATCACTGTTACCCAGTGACTAGTGTGTCCATCGGCGTCACTCTTCCTCCTTCGCTTACATACAGCCTTCTCTCTGTGACAGAGGGCAGGGTAATTCTGAAGAGAGGTAACCACCTGCAGAGGAAGGGATGTGATATGAACATGGCTTCGCTTGAACTAAAAGTCTGCTTTTGTAATGATCCTCTGGATTTTTTTTTTAATGGGCTTTACAGATCCAGAATAAAATAAACTGAGGCTAATTGAATATATAAAGCCAGGGCAATTGCACATGTGATTTCTGTAGTTAACTAAATAAATTCTAGCCCCTTCTCCCCACTCTCTGTTAAGTTGTATTCTCTAGGCTTGGGATATATCTGTAGGTCACATGTGCTGCTACAAAAAGATCTTTGCAAGTAAAAGTACCTTAGATTTTGGTCTCTGAGATGATACATATTCAGTCTGCTCTTTGTCAAATGCTCGTTTTGTTTCTTAATTAACTCCAGAATCTCACTTATCCTTCTCGGGATGCAATGTCACATTCTTGTACTGTCTGTGAGTTAATGTTTTGTACCACGTTTAAAGTACTGGGCATGTGTCGCGTTGATCCTGGAATCATTATACAGGCAGAGGCAGCGCTGAGCAGTGCTACAGGATTGGAAGTCAGAATTCCTAAGTCCCATGGCTACTTCTAATGCCGTGTGCCCTTCAGAAAGTGTGGCACTTTTCTCTGTGTGTGTGTGTTCCTCCCTCTATAAACCTGCTACCCTCCATGAGGTTTTTGGGGCTTCAATGATAATTTAGGTGTTTTCAAAACAAAGAGGGAGACCTGTGGCACTTTTAAAGGCTAACAAATTTATTATCATATGAGCTTTTGTGGGAGAAAATCTGTAGATTGATTCTGAATTTGTTAAGCACTTTCAGGGTCTTGAGTGCAAAGTTTGGAGGCAACTCCTGAACTCCGTTGGCTTTAATGAGAGTTTGACTTGAATGAAAACTTCAGGATTTGCTATTGCTGTCTATGTATGTACTGATTCACCAGAAAGCATTACTCATTATGATGTGTTTTTCTGTTCATATTATCTTTTCTGTCTTTGCTATTATTATGCCTGTTACACTTTGAATCACCTCTGAAGGTGGTGAAATTAAGAGTTTCCTCAATAAAAACTTGTGATACAATGGGTGAGGCATTTTGGAATAAGTAAGGAAATGACCACACATTCCCTTGCCTTAGAGACAAAGCCCCTACGCTAGTTTGCTGCCTGTTAGGTATGATATTCCAGCCACTAGTGATCCCCAAAGACATTTATTGCTCCCTTAGAAAGAAAGCAACACAAGATGAGCTGTCAGGTATGAAATGGGTAGTGAAGTCTATTGTGGAAATGGAAAGTAGCAGTCACACATCACAATGTGACATAATTTTTCATCATCTCCTGCCAGATCTGTCCAACTGAACGGTTGATTTAGGTTTTAGTAAGTTTGTCAGTTGTCAGGTCATAATGACTGACCATCAAAGTAGCACTAAAACGTACTCGGCTGTAGAAAACAAGCCAGATTCCCCATCTGAGCCATTGCTGAAAAATCGCCCTGTAAATTGCATCTCCCCACCCACTGAATCACATTGCCATGGGAGAAAGGGATGCAAATCCAATAGCTTTCCAGTGCAGTGAAAATGAGCAAATATCAACATGCATTATATACTCATCCTCCAGTTTTTGTTGAAAAGAAATGTCCTCATTTGTACCAAACCCATCAAGAAAGCACTTGTACAGAGCTTACCAAACTTTAGTTAATAAATGCTCAGGCCATTTGAGGAATGCAAGTCTTGGTCATTACCTGTAATTTATGGACACAGCAGGTGAGGCGGAGCTATTAAGTGACTGGAAGGAGTCACTGACAGAGATTCCAAGGCCAGAAGGAGTCCATTGTGACCATCAAGTCCAGTGGTTTCCAGTCTGTGGCCTGGGGGTCAAAGGTGACCCATGGGGGTTTTCCAAGTAGCCTGCTGGCTGCAGAAGGGAGTCACTGCCTATGGACCCAGCTGGAGCGTGTTTCTGTGAGGCTAAAGGATCGGTGCAGGCACCTTGCTGTAGCCAAAGGAATGGCGGATCAGTGCTCCCCTACTCCTGGCTGCAAGGCCGTCCGTGGGGGGATATGTGGAGCGACCGTCCCGGGCCCCACAGTTCAGCAGACCTTCAGCAACAAGTTGACCCAGTGCCATGTGGGGACAGGGGTCTACACAGGCTGAGTGGCCCTGGTCCTCACCCACCGCTAGGGACAATCCTGCCTGGCTGTAGCAGGGAAGATGGCAAAGTGCTCTCCTTGGGTTCATAGGTGTTTGGGTCTCTGTTGGAGCTAGAGAGAGGGAGGCACTGATCTGTCTCCCTGGCTGCAGAAGGGAGCCACTGCCTAGGGACCCAGGTGGAGAGCACGGGGCAACAGGATACTTGAAGTTTCCTCACTGCAGCCGAGGGGACGGGAGAACTGCTTCCATCTGGCTGCAGTGGGGGAAGGCCTGTTGACAGAAACTGTGGCCCCTGAGGGTTTTCAAAATGATACCTGTGGCCCTCAAGTCAAAAAGGTTGGGAAGCAATGATCTAGTTCAGCTTCCTGTAGAACACAGACCAAAGAACTTCCCCCAATTATTTCTCTTTGAACTCAAGCAGAGCATTTTGAAAAGAATTCACATTTCTTTTAAAAACTTCCAGTAACAAAATCATTGGGAAATTGCTCCAATGGTTAGTTACCTTTACTTTTAAAATGTGTGGCTTACTCCCAGTCTGAATTTGCATAGCTTCACCTTTCAGCCACTGGATCTTGTTATAACTTTGCTGGGCTGAAGAACCCATTATCTTTTTTTTTTTTAATTCAGCCTATTGGTACTTGTAAACTGTAATCATGATGCCTTTAAACATTCTGTTTGTTCAGCAAAACTAGTTTAAGCGTCTTGTCTCCATCATGTCAAGTCCAAAGGGGCAGCCGTGTTAATCTAGTTCAGCAAAAAAAAAAAAAAAGGGGAGGGGGGCAAGGAGTCCTGTGGCACTTAAAGACTAACAGATTTATTTATTGCATGAGCTTTCATGGGAGAAAAGCCCACTTCGTCTGATGCTTTGAAGATGGAAGCATCTGAGAAAGTGGAACTTCCTCCCACGAAGGCTCATGCGATAGTTACATTAAATCTGTTAGTCTTTAAGTGCCACAGGACTCCTTGCTTTTTTTGTCTCCATCACTGTACCTTGTCCAATCCTTTAGTTATCCTCGTGGCTCTTCTCTGAACCGTCTCCATTTTATTAACATTCTTCTTGAGCCGATCTGGTATTTTGTCCCATGTCGGACCATTAAATTACACCTTTCATTGCCTCTTTTATTTTCTAGCTTGCATTGCTAGTGTCCGAGGGAAGACTGCTTCTTCGTTTCTTTGCTGTGACCACTTACATCTTTTGCACTAAACTGACCATTTACAGTCATATGAAGGAGGCACAAAGCAATGAAGAGTTGGGCTGATGGTACGACACTTGCCAAATGTGTTTACAAGAAGACATTTTGGTGAAGTGTAGTGACCTGCTTCTCACAAATGTGGTGGTGAATGGCATTTTCCACTGAACACAGAGGGCCATGGCAGAGGAGGTGTGGATGTGAAGAGCCAGGGCAGGAGTAGATAATGTGTAGTCCCTAGCCCCAGAAGCCAGAGGCTTCAATGGGAGTTGTGGGAGTGATTATGTGGCCCATTGACTTGTGTGTTGACTGTGCTGAAAAATAGAAGTGCTAGGCTAACTGAGCAGCTTTGTAAAACTGGACCCGTTTCCGATGGGAAAGCTCTGATCATGAATTGAATATGTTGTTATACTGTTGTCTAGCACAGAGGAGAAATTGGCCCTGAATGACACAAGAAATGTGCTTCTACCAGGGCTGTGTCACTCATTAGTCACCTGACACCAGGCCCAGCCATACAATTTAAGAATGCAGGTATTTGGGACTCCTTTGGAAAGACCCTGATGAAAGATCTCCAGGGCCTACTGTACTAAACATAAGTCTACCACCCCTCGGGTTTGGAAGAGAGCAAATTCCTTCCAGGATTAGAGGATTAAGAAGCTGAAAAGTGATTCAAATTCTTCATTAAACAGAAAAAGAGAGACATGAGGGGAAGCTCTTCAATGCATGCATCACTCGACGTGTTTTCCTTGTAATTAGAGGAAGTTATTGAAAAATATTTGAGGGGATTAAATTCTCAGAGTATATGCTCTGGTCAAATAACATGAGAGGCTTCATTCTTCCATGTAATCAATGGAGTAGCCTGAATGGCGGGGCTCAAAAGAGCACAATTGTTGCTAAAGTACCATTATATTAGTATACACTGTACTGTACAGCAGGTGGGAAAGCCTGAGGGTTTCCCAGCAAGGAAACTGCTGTGTTTGGAAAACCAAAGCCCTTGAGATTCACATCTGGGCTTTTCCAGTGACAGCTGAAATCTCAGCCAGGCCACTTCTTCAGAGATGCTCCTGGTTTCATCTGCCAGGGCTAGTTTGGGAGTTGAGTAGTATTTCATTTTCTGACAAGACAAAAGGGGGAAGTGGACAAAGTGTGGCAGGTCAAAAGGAAAGACAGAGGATACATCTACATCAGTGTTTCCTAGACTAATTTAACCACAGAACACTTTTGGGCTTGGAATATATTGATGGACATACAGATGCTGGTCTGGGGGAAGAGGGGTTCATACTGAAAAAAATCCCCTCATTTATCAGCACACGCATTGCTCCAATGTTGTTTTAAAAGTTGTGTTTTGGCAGGGATCCCATAATAACAACTACACTATTATGAATGCATTGTGAATATTAATATACATACAATCTAAATACTATTCAAATACTTTAGTATTTTTGATACACATCATTTCGTATTTAATACTTTAGAAGAGAAAACATTACTAGCATTGAAATTTTTTCACAAAGCACCTGTTCAAATCATGCAGAACACTAGTGTTCTGTGGAACACAGTCTGGGAAACGTTGATTTGCACATAGTCACAAAACAGCCCTTTGGTGGTGAATCGCAGAATCAGGGCCAACAGCATGGGTCTTACTCTGTGTGGCTAAAAATAGCAGCATAGCTAGTTGCTCTTCTGCTGAAATCCAAGCTTCACAACCATCCCCATATTACTGGTTTCAGACCCTAGCCACCAATCAAAGTCTGAACATCTCACTACTCTTTATGGCTCTGCAGCATGAGCTTCACTGGTTGACCTGACATCTGAGGGTACATTGACACAACCAAGGAGAACCCACAGCTCGCCCCTGCTGTGTAGATTTCTACACTCAGGAACCCTAGTACTTTCCCACTCCAGTGGGTCCCAAAGTCTGGACTCCAGCCCAAGCCTGGAAGTTTATACCAATGGTACTCAACTTTTTGTGGGTCATGACGCACTTGGTGGTGTAGTGAGAGTCTACAGGACACACCAGCCTACCTCCTCCAGGCTGAATCCAGTCACCTCTCCAGCTGTCCCCAACACACTCATCACGTGTGGTGACACAGTAATGTGTCCCAACACAACGGTTGAGAACCACTGGTCTATACAACGATGAAACAGTGTGAGCTTGAGTTGGCTGGAATGGGCCAGCCATGTGCTTTTTTTTGCTCTGTAGACATATCCTAAGACTGACTACCACATTTTTTTAATTAGTGGTTTAGACCTACTCAGAGTGAGACAAAGAGAAAAGACAAGGGAGTATTTCTGTGTAGAGAGGTCATGCCTTCCCTGCCCCACTTTCCTCAGAGACTTAATTATAACTGATGAGGTGATGATGTTCCACACCTGTGATAGTGTCTTTAAGACAATGCATACTGAGCCTACTCTTTGCAGCATTACACCTACCAAATTGGGCATCACATATGTTTTGTATTTACTTCTCTATTAGTAACATTTATTTTCCCAGTGTTCTGCCCATTATTTCAGCTTTCTCTAGAGCTTTGAATACTATCCTAAAAACAGTGTCTCTCAACTCAGAAAAGTAGTACACGCAGTTAGCATCTTATTCTCCTGATGGTCATATTGGTATAGTCCAGTGGATAGAATGAGACAAAGGAGTTAAGGACTCCAGGACATATGCTCTGCTGCAGACTGTGCCAACTCCCTGATTTCACCTGGAGAGATTCAGCCAATTGAGGTCAAATTCTCCTCTTGGCAACATGCAGCTAAGTGGCTTTAAAGGACAGACACTCCTCTCTGAGGAAATATCTTGATCCTCTTGTTCTATCCTTGGTTTGGTTCAAGACCTGCTGTGTGGTCATGGGAACATTACTCCACCTATTTCAGCCTCGTCACTTGTGCTCCAGGGCTAAATAAATCTCTCAAGGTTGTATGAGGGTAAGTTAATATTTGCATACTGCTTTGAGATCTTCAGATGAATGGTTTCCTGTAACTAGAGAATAGATATTGCATGCATGTTACAATGATATTCTATTGCGTCCCTTGTTGAGTTTATGTCCTCTTGGTTGAGCGCCTATTAAAATATGCTAGAGCTGGTTGGAAAATGGCTTGGAGTGCTCCCTACCCAGTTGTCAAAAACCCCAAAATGAATGTTTCCCCCTCATGCAATAAATAAAATTTGTTAATCATTAAGTGCCACAGGACCCCTTGATTGTTTTACTGAACCAGATTTCTATGGCTGCCTCTTTGGAACTTGCTTCCTTCTCATAATATCAACCCAAGAGCAGCTAAGGATCAATAATATTTCAGTAGCTGTGACTGCCCCTCTGCTGTTTGTTCACTTGGCTTCACATTCACCAGAGCAGTGCCCTTAAGGCAAGTGTGGCTCTCAGTTATAGGAGTGGGATCTGAATTTCTTTTCCTATTGTACCTTGATGATTAAGAGGGAAATAAGAGTAGTCCGTGAATGAGTTTCCAGTAGCCGGAGTGTTAGATTGGTAGCTTGGATTCAATGCACTTTTCTTCCACAGGCCTCCTGTGTGATCTTGGTCACATCAGCTTATCTGTGCCTCTACTTCTCTTCTGTAAAATGGGGCTAAGAGCACTTTCCTCCCTCATAGAGGTGTGGTGACGACAAAAGCATTAGAGAGTCAGGCACTTAGTTACTGTGGTAATGTGACTACATAAGATAAGACCACCTGGGGATTAAATTTCCAGTCAGTCACTTGCAAAGCCATGCTTCTAGGTTGCATTTAGTGAGTCACTTTGGTTCTTCTTTTGATTTTACTGTATTGTACAAGGAAAGAACCTGTTGTTTTCTAGCAGGACACACTAGTAGGCACACCAGCCATGTCTGAGTAATTTTGAGCTACCTATGTCTTTAGCTGGTGAAAATTTGAAATGAATGGGACTTTGTCAAGTCACACAAGCTAAGGCTCTATCTTATTTGTCCTATTATCTAAATACATTTGCACTCTGTCCATGAATTCCTGACACTAATTATAAGGGCTTAAACAAATTTCTAACTGCTAAAAATCAGGATGAGAGCTAATGTTGGGGCAGATTACCCTGTATCTGTCTACTGTGGGGTATTTTGCATCTTCCTCCGATGCACATAGTGCCAGTCACTGTCAGAGTCCGAATACTAGATTTAGGTGGACCTTGACTCCGATCCTCTCTGGTCATTCATAAATTGTAAAAACTCCATCATTCCTATGTTCTTATCATCCCCAATATTTTTAAATTTGGTTGCTGGTATCATAGCTAGAGACTTGTTTCATATTTAAGCATTTAAATATGAATAGGAGCTGGTTTTACTGAGTTGAGAAATATATACGTCAAACTTCTGAAGGCAAAAGGAGTTTTGTGTAAGCCAATCATTTTTATTTTGGTACCTGCACATGGAATTTAATGTCTGATTTGTAATATTCAGGCTTGATAATGATTGAACTCAAATGTTACCTTTTGTCCTGGCTGTGGCTTCCCCAAATCAACCAATCGAGCACTTTCATCTTCTCCTTCCTTGAAGAGAAAAATTAATTTGACTGCCCATAATATGTGCCAATTTCCTGTTGGTCTTTCTTTGTCACTCTATCATTTCTGGTGTCCATAGGGGAGGCTGAACTGCTCCTCAGGGTGCAGTATTTTTAAAAACCAGGGGCTATGAATTATTTATGTTGTTTGCAAGACCACAGTTCAGGGCTGTTTTTGCATGGTGCCATGCAAAGTTAGTAAGTGTTGAAAGTTAGTGGGGGAAAAAATACAAAATGGTCTCTGGTTACAATGCCATATCAGGCCACCGTGCAAGCTGAAAAACAATATGTGAGCTTAAGTGTTTGCTTTAGTTTTGCAGTTATGGTTATTGAAATAATAACTGAGGTGTGGGATTGTTCTTTTATGATTTATTCCCCGCCCCCCACTTTTTTTTAATTGGCTCCTGTAGCCTGCTTACACAAGTATCATCTTGTGAAATAGCAGCTCCTTTGGCATATGGTTTGAAGGACATCTCAAAAGATAGCCTTGCAAAAGGAAAAAGAGCTGTCAGGGAGATAATACCAAACTTTTTTGCTTGTTTTCTTTGCAGAAAGCTAGGTAGAAAACATAATTCCACATTGTTGATGTTGCAGAAATGTCAGTGGAGCCTTAGCTGGTGAGGAATTCCCTGGGATATCATGATTTAACATCCCTTTTGTAAGTTATTCTCAGGGGCAGATTTTATTTTCTTTTATTTTTTCTTTTATTTTATTTTTGAGGCAAAAAAGGACATTGTAATGGACTAAGCTGTCCAACAATCTAGAAGAATTATACGATACAATTGCAGTTTGGGATTTTAGATATACATGAAAATTACTCAGAGAAAGCAGTCACTGAAAGTAGAAAAGTAGAATAAGAAGCAATGTCAGACAAATTCCAATTAGAAGCAAGGCACAAATGATTAACAGTGATAGTGGATAATGAACTACCAACAGAAGTCCTGTGTTCCCCATCTCTTGATGTCTCCAAATCTGAATGCCTTTCTGGAAGAGGTGCTTCCACCAAACACAAGCCCAGTGCAGGGGTAACTGGTGAAATTCTCTGGCCTGTTATGCAGTGGTCAGACGAGATGATCTTCTGTCTTCAAAATGTATGTTTTGAAAGTGGACTGATTCTGCATCCCTATAACCCCTTCTTGCAAACTCAATGCACGTGATTCACCATTGCCCAGCATCTTGAGGAATAATTGATACCAGTGCAAAATGCAAATCCTACCAGATCAAGATGTAATTTTTTACCTTCTCTTCGCATACATGTGAACAAGGGGCAGAGAAGTAATGCTTCATGCCTTGGCTCCTAAGCATAGATAGCATATTACTTTGATCACTTCCATGGTAGCCAGTGAAACTAATTGCGGTAATAAATGCTAGGCTCGGTAGTAAGCATTAACAGGATAAGTTCCTTAGAGACCATCTGCATTGCAAATCCCCCAAAAAAGGTGGAACTAACAAGAGAAAGTATATGCACTGCAGATGCATTATTATGAGCTCTATCTATTCATCAGGAGGCTTTGTCTATCTCCCTCCCTTAGTAATCAGCGGTAGCATGAAAATTCCTGTCCAGACAGGCAACTGCCTCATGGTTGAAGGAATTGCTTCAACCTGAGGATCTGAGTATAGGACTGACTCCCTGTCAGCCAGACCTGTGCCCTTCAGTGACTTTGAGCACCCTCTGCAGGCAATTGATCTCAAATCAAGGGGAAAGTAACTAGTTAGTGAGTAAAAGCAACAGCCTGCCTCTTTGGAAGGATGAGCTGAAGATGAATGAGGTGACAATTATATAAAGAGCTTTGAAGATGGACTTTTTTTTTTCATTTCCCCCCAAGGAAAAGATCTTTGAGAATAAAGATGCAACTCTGTTAACCATGTGCCCTGAAATAATGCAGACTTCCACTAAGATCATCTCAGAGATTTAATTGTTAAGAGAAGCCTGTTGCATTTGACAGAGTCATTTGTAATCATTGCCAGTGCTCTGCAGTTCTGCACCATCAACCAGGACCTGATGTATTTTATTTTCTTCCCAGCTTTCTTTGGGGGATTATACCTATTGTGATTTTGACCTTGTAAATTTCCTTGCTCCAGGAGGATTAAGCTCCAGTTGTTTTCTTGCTAGCAGCAAGTATCATTTGTAGCCTAAGAAATATGATTTCCTCCTTTAAAAATGACTCTGACCTTCTTTCATTAACCACAAACAATGGAGTTCAGAGAAAAATCCAGTGGAATATGGACTTTGGAGTCTTTGTGCCTATTGATGTGAAACAAGCCTGTCTAATGCATTCAGTTCCTTGTCGGTTGTGAAAGAAATGTCTAAAGTTTCATAATATCATATCAGTTGCACAAACAACTTGTCCTTTAATCTAGGTGCTTAAATCCCGCATTCGGCTTTAGTGAAACTCTGCTACATTTCATGCACTGATAGTTTTACTCTTTTGAAGGAGGGGTAAAGAATGAACTTCAATTTCAAGTTTTGAAATGATTCAAATAACTTTGTTTGAAAGGCTTTAAACCAGTGGTCCCCAACCTCTAGATTGTAATCTACTTCTGAACGGCGGTTACCATTGAAGTTTATGAACATTGCACCATCTGCTGGTGAAAGGTTGGAGACTAATCCTACATGCTCCTGGGCAATTAATGCTTTCATATAGTTTTGATTTCCCTGAAGGAGAGTTTTTCTACATGATTTTGAAGCCTATGAATAAGCAATTAATTTCTAGACTTTCTTTGATTTCAGTTCTGGTTGGATTTTGCTTTTTAGTTTCCATTTTGAACTTAGGTGGGGAACCTGGGTAGAAGATGATGTGTATGTGCATGAATTAAGCAGTCATAATAGTTTACACTTCCATTGCTTCCCTCATCCAGTGATGTCAAAGAAATTAGTTAATTTTCACAACAGACCTGTCAAGTATGCAAAATAATTATATCGCTAGTACCCAACATTACTACACAAGAGAGCTGCAAAAAACTAAGCACAACCTTGTGTAGACCAAAAAATTCAACATATTTTAATAAGGTTCATATTTTAAGTTCAGCTTGTTTTCCATGTGTTTAGAGAGATTGGTTCTGTGTATGGTATTGTCTATTAAAAAAACAAACAAACAAAAAAAAACTCAGCATGTATCAGAATTACAGAACACATGGAAAAACAATCAAAAGTATTGTATCTGGGACAGACTACAGCTAATCTGTGCATGTTTGAAGGCGTCTTCCTGAATTTTTATAGCAACAGTCACTAAAGAAGTACGTATTTAATTGGTCTGGTTACCATACAGCTGAATTGTAAAGGCAGAGAGTTAATATTTACAGACTAATGCTTATATCAGGCTTGTCCAATCTGCAGCCCGGGGGCTAGACTCCAGCCCGCCAAAGGCTTTCATCTGGCCAGCAGAGTGCTGCTGCAAGAGCCTGGGAGCTGGGCCTGGCCAGGGCTCTTATCAGTTTCTCCCCACGCTCTGCCTTGCCCCCTCACACAGGCACCTTGCCCCCCCCTTGTCCTCTGTACACAGTGCAAGCAAAAGCAATGTCAATTATTTTATTCAAATTTATTAATAAGATTGATTTGTATGTCTTATCTATCAAAATTTTTCTCGCCAGCTCCCTGACCGAGAAAAGAATTGCAGTGTGGCCCCTCAGCCAAAACGGTTGGACACCCCTGGCTTTATATGAAACAGACAATTTATTAGTAGTAGTAATAATAGTAGTACACCATTCTTTATCTCACTTTCTGCTACTTTCTCCCGTAAACTAAAATGATGCAAACGTGACGACAAAACACTAATGAATTGCTTGTTAGGATATTATTGTTAAAGCAGGATGTTGGCCTTAGGAAATGCTTTGGTTGGCTGTGTATGGCCCACAGACCGTTGGTGGATACCCCTGAATTATATTATCCTCATGTAGGACAAGTTAGCTCTAAATAACAGCTGTGAGGTCAACTGACTAGTCGGCCACAGAGCTAGAAATAGAACCCAGACTCTGACTCCTCTGCTCTAACCATTAGCCTGCACTTCTTCTTTTGCTCTCATCTCTTACCTTGAGATGGAGGCCAGATTGTGCTCAGCCCAGTGTTAACACGTACAAGGGAGAAGAGGAAACAGGGAGCTGCTCCCACGCCTGTGCCTCTGTATAAGGTTTTGGTAGTCTGAATGGTTTGTGCGGCTACGTAGGGTCACGGTGGGGGCTAGTCATTCAACGACTGTGTGACCATGGCTGTCCGTCTTCACAGAGCCAGTGGAGCACACGTTGCACCAGTTGCAAGGGCAGTAGCGTTGTCACTGCAAGCTGATGTTCTGAGGAGAACCCATGGAGCTGATCTGAATTTCTCCTGTAGCGCTGCTCCTCGAGATGGCTAGAAAAGGCAGAATACAGGCCACACACTGTGGCAGGGTAAATATTAGCTAAGCCTTTGCACCCGAGATCTTAAAGGCAGTGGTATCAGTTATCAAGTGAGGTTTATGGAGACACCTTCACTTGGAGATAGGGCAGACTTGACTCTGCTTATGTCCTTGAACCACCCTTAATGGACTCTGTCTTGTTACAGAAACAACTTAGGGGGAGGGACTACGTAGCCTCTCTGATCCCAACGACGATGCAACAGTTTAAGGAATTGCTAAATACCTTCCTAACAGAGTGGAACCTTTTTTCCGAATCATTGTCTGTGGAAGGTTTAGTCTCAAATGCAGCACCTCAGACACTATGGAAATGAGGCTTTATGTCCTTCCTAACAAAAGTTCAAAGAATGCAAGAAAATGTAGCAAACTGAAACTTCCGGAGAAGGTGTTTTGCCTTTTTGAAACCTTTTAAATCTTCTATTGCTGTCATGTGATGTGTCTTTGTGTGCCTTTTCCTCTCACTCCAGAACAAGCCATATCTGCTCTTCATTAATCATTAATTGCTTTGCCTGAAACATACCTTGTGCAGAGACATCTTTGTCAGAGAACAGCAGAAAGGCAAATCAGTCTTTTATTTGTTTTTATTTAGGTGGTTATTGTCTTTCCAAACAAGTCAGAAGGTATTGATTTACTCGTCTCCCATTTCTGACTCTCCTCCTGCAGTGAGGAGGAGGAAAGTTACACTCCCCTCTGGAAATCGTGTTAGATGTCTACAAAGAGGAAGAATAACAAGTTTTACATTTATACCCTGTCTTTCATCCAGAAGAATTGCACAGCATGGTACCCAATTCCATTCCCATCTCTCTCTGCTGATACATAGCTACAGATAGCCAGATAGATAAAGTTAGACATGTTTTCTCAAACATGACTGAACTTTTTTCCATAAACTTTCTCCCCTAAATCCAAGCTGAATATGGAGAAGTTAAAATTCATCAAAGACATGAGCACCTTAAAAAAGGGGATTATAACAGGGAAAAAAACTGATAAGAGACCCTTAACTAATCACATAGACAGATACATTAGCTTTGATAAACATGGATGAGTAGCTATATAAATAGAAATTGGACAGATAGATAATGATGAGGCTGAGAGATACCAATGTTAAATAGTTAGATCCTTCAGGGTTTTCATACATTTATATTAATAAACTTACACATATGACTAATTTCTAGTTTGGGGTTACTTCTGTGGAATAGAAGGAATCTTGAGATTTCAGGTGGATCCAGATTTTAAATACCCCAAAATTCAGGATAGCGTTATAAAATCATAGAAGATTAGAGTAGAAAGGGACCTCAGGAGCTCTTCTAGTCAGACCTCTTGCTCAAAGTTGTACCAATCCAAAATAAATCATCCCAGCCAGGTTTTTGCCAGGCCAGGTCTTAAGAACCTCGAAGGATGGAGATTCCATGACCTCCCTAGTTAACCCGTTCCACTGCTTCCTCACCATCCTAAAGAAAATGTTTTTCCTAATATCCAACTTAGACTTCCCCCACTGCAGGTTGAGACCATTGCTCCTTATTCTGTCATCACTGAGAATAGCCTAGCTCCATCCTGCCTGGAGCCCCTTTTCAGGTAGTCGAAGGATGCTTATCAAATCTCTTTTCACTCTTCTCTTCTGGCAACTAAATAAACCTAGTTCCCTCATCCTCTCCTCATAAATCCTGTGTACCAGTCCCCTAATCATTCCCATTGCCCTCTGCTGGGATGTCTCCAGTTTGTCACATCCTTCCTGTAATGTGGGCCCGAAAACTGGACACAACACTCCAAGTGTGGCTTCACCGATGCCAACTAGAGGGAAATGATCTGCTGGCAGTGCTCCTGTTACTGGAACCCAATGTGCCATTAGCTTCCTTTACAACAAGGGATACTGTTGACTCATATCCAGCTTCTTGTCCCGCATAACACCCAGGTTCTTTTCAGCAGAACGCCTGCTTAGCCAGGCAGCTCCCAGTAAGCTGCAATGCATGGGATTCTTCCATCATAAGTGAAGGACTCTTCAGTTGTTTTTGTTCAATCTCATCGGATTATGTTTGACCCAAGAGTCCAATATGTCTGGGTCACTCTGTAATTTTTTTCTCTGTCCTCCAGCATATCTACTGCTCCCATCCAAGCCTCATCTGCAAACTTGCTGAATGTGGAATACAACCCATCCTTCAGATCAATAATGAAGATGTTGAACAGAACCAGTCCCAGGTCTGACCCCTGGGGCACTGCACTTGTTGAGACACTGAGTGTTGATCACTGCCTGTTGAGCCTGAGGATCTATCCAACTTTCTTTCCACCTTATAATTTATTCGTCTAACCAATGCTTCTTCAAGTTCCTGGCAAGAATACTGTGGGCGACCATATCAAAAGTTTTGCTAAAGTCAAGGAAGTGATTAACTTTAGGGAGCTTCAGTTCAAACTCTGAGAAAGGCAGAGACCAGTTGTCATATTGTAGTATGGATCTAGCTTCATATTTTGAAAAGAGACCCTTCAAAATTCAGAGGTGTTCAGAGCTTAAGGAGAGCTACTAATTTAAGATGCTGCACAAGTTACTGTTTGTTCTCTGAAAAATACTGCAGGAAATAAATTTGAAAGAGCTCCTCTGTGCTGTGGTTTGTTTTGTTTTTTGCCTAGTCTGAACAACCTAGAAGTTACTCAAACATTTCTTCCTTAGATTTTCCAAGGAAAATCACCTTTGGGCTCAGGTTAGTCCTGTACAATTTTAACCCAAAATTAATCCATGGGTGGAAGTTAAGTTAAGCAACCGAGAGGAAAAAAAGCTAAGAATGGGTGTTCAAACTGTGTACTATCAGCAAGTACTATAATATTTTTGTGAGGCTGTGTGATCCCAAAAGCAAGGCAAGCTTGTGTTCAGAGTTGGCCTAGTAGGCAGCCTCCTGAGCTATAATGCAAGAGATTGTATCCCTATCTCCACTGCTGGGTGACTGTGGACAACTCACTTTACCACTATTAGACTCATTTTTCCCATCTGTAAAATGGAGATAATGATGGTCACCTCTTTTCTTAAAGCTCCTTGAGAAGCATCGATTGTGGGAATGGGCGGCAGGATGGCCCACTTGACGGTTGTGTGTTTTGTTCATTCCCTCTGAAGCACCTGGCATTGGTCACCGTCAGGAGACAGACCAATGGTCCATCTAGCCCAGTAGCCTGACACAGTGTGACTCTTCTTATTCCTTGGCCAGAAGAGAGAGTGTAGTCTGACCTCCAGTATAATATAAGATAATGCTACCTGTCCCTACTATTGTCACTGTACCACTTTCCAGGGCACAGAGAGATGAACTGACGTCACTCACCACACAGCAGGTCGCTGTCACTGTTCAGTGCCCCATCTCCAGGATGACAGTGTTGCTATGAGCTATTCAGCAGCAGCTGCTGCTTTTCACCTAAGTAGCAGGGAAATTATTCCTCTGTGCATTTTGGTTTCTAAAGTGCTTTAGAGTGCTCTAAATAAGCATTGTTACAGAAGTCATGTATGGATCAAATCTCTGCACGGCAGTCATGGACATAACCACATGTAATCTATATAGCAGAACAATTGCTACCATGCTGTATGGAGCAATAATGTTGAGAGCAGATGACACAGGAAAAACTGGCATTGTCATTACTTTTTACCTCTTTAGGTACCCCATTTGCAGGTTCTCAGAATATTGTAAGCACAGACTGTAGAGAAGCAGTTCTGTTCTCATTTGCTGCTAAAGAGAAAACCGGCTGTCTCTGATTGCTGACAATATGATATTCCTCCCTGTCTGGATGTTGCTGACAAGACAGCACATGCATATTTTCAACCAGAGGTTGAATAGCTTGGCTGTGTCAGTTTCTCACTGGAATGGTGACCTGTTGTTTCCCACTGGAGACTCAAACGTGCGTTGTGCCACCACTTTTGAGTTTTATGTTCTCTAGGAGACTAAAAAAGTGCACGGAAAATGAACGGCACATGGATCAGATCAGCTGATCTGGTTCCAAATAATTAAGAGCCCTTATATTATTAGAGTTCTGCCCTTTCTCCATCGTTCCTTTTTATCTGGCCCTTATTCTGCACAATCTATGCTTATTCTGCATGAGGGACCCCCGCTGACGTCAATGGGAGAATCGCTTGCGGCACAAATATAGAATATGCCCAAAGGGTTCTCTTCACCAGGAAACTAACAGCTGAGGTGGTTAGACTGACCTGTGAAATCTTTGTCTGATGTGACATTTATATCCCTCGTTTTGCCAGAAGTCCACACAGTATAATAAATTGCATTAAGTAGCATATTTCAGGAGCACTCTTCCAGAACAAGGTGGCAACCCCTTTGTTTGTTGCTTCATCAGCATCTCAGAGATTTTTAAGTCTTGTTTAATTGCGCTCTCTGTCTCTGTCTCTGTCTCTCTCTCCACTCAAGGAAAAATCAAAAAGCTAATGAGATAAGTGACTGTCTCAAAAGCACTCAGCTGTATGAAGCTGTAGTCACATCCTCTCTTTCTGTGCAATAAAAGAGAATGAAGGAAAACTCCTCTTTGATTTCTGCTTTTCTTCATAGTGGTGACAACTGTTGAAGTTGCTATCTCGAATGTAGGAATATCTTGGGTCACAGCATATGAATGCCCATATCTCAACATTAGTTCTGAGTGTGGCCATTTATTGTGAATGTAATGAGACCTTCCTTTGCATGCTTAGGTGCATCTTTGCTGTTGAAATATGTGGCTGAAAGGTATGAGGCACATGAGAGTCAATCTGATATGGTGTGAATATTGAGGGGACGATCCTTTGAGATGTTAAGCACTTCCCATTGTGTGACTAAGTGCTCTCAACTCCACATTGCAGAGATGCTTAGCACATCACAGGATCTGGGGTCTTGACAGGATGACTTCTTTTCACAAGAGCATGAACGGCAAATCCTACCACTCATCAGAGACCTAATTTAACTGTGCTATTAAAGTTATAGACAGCAGCAGAGGCACTAAGGTTGTCTGTCTGCAGACTTTAATGCAGGAAAATAGCACTGCCTAGGTTTTCATTAAGAAAATTAGTTTTTTCATCCATCAGAACTAGCCGTCGCTCATGAACCTTACCCATCCACCAGACGGGAGCAAATGAATGGATTTTTCAAACCTTGATATGTATTAAATATAGGAACATGAGCATTGCCCTACCAGGTCAGACCGAGTGGTCAGTGTCCAGTTGCTAGCGGAGGCTGGCATCAAATGCAGTTATTGGAATGTGCAAGAAAGCCCAGAAGGGAATCTTTTTCTTTATCACCATCACTTCCTGGTTGCCTTATATTGTGAAGGATGTTTGGCTGTTTTATTAAAAGATACGCATTAGCAATTATTTTGGGGACTTCTTCTGGACTGAACGATGCCAAAGTTAAGACTAGATGATCACAATGATCCCTTTTGGCAATGGAATCTATGACTCAGAGACAGTGTAACCTAGTGGGTAGAGCAACAGACTGGGCTTTAGAAGACCTGGGTTGTATTCCCACCTCAGCTGATGGCCTTTTGGGTGACCTTAGTCAAGTCACCTCCTGACTTTGTGGCTCATTTTCCCATGTGGAAATATGGGACTAATGATGCTTATCTCCTTTCTAAAGCACTTTGCTAGCTACACAAAAATTTTTCGTAGCTTAAAAAAATCATACTTTTGTCTAAAATATTATCTGCTACTATTTCAAGCAATCCATAAAATGACTAGAAATGAAATGATTAAAGAAATATGGTGTTATTTTCCCATTTGTTTACTTTGTGGATTTGACAGTAGTTGATGTCTAATCAATTCTGCTGTTTCCCTGTATAATCAGTTAGTCCCAGTTCTTCCTGTTACTTGTGCGGGTCTTTCACACAGCAACAAGAGAGAAATTTTTATTTTTAAATTTTACATAGGAAAATGTGATCGTAAAACCACACACATTCATAAGGCCACGTAATACTGCAATAGCGGAACTAGTTTAGACTCTGTAAAAAACAAAAAAAAACCCAAAACCTGCAAAGATGCCCCTTTAGTTATGCTTGTCACTGTTTTTACACAAAGAGCAGAACAGTGTAAACAGAAACTCCCTGTCCTGTATGTCTCCCTGCAACAAACTCAGAAAATTGCTTTCTGTGGTTAGTTCACATGTTGTGTGCTAGGAAACAAGTGACAGCTAAAGACGTGACTGGACACCACATGTAGCTTGAAGTGTCAACCCACTGTAGCTAACCAAATTCTGTTGTGACTTGCCTGAGATTTTTTTTTTTTTTAAACTAAATGACAACTTATGAAACTTTGTGGTCTGGTTCTTAATAATATGAGTACCAAAAAATGTGTCACATGCATTAGGCATGTTATCAGTGTTCTCTCCTCTGGTTCCCATCTCCTGCCCTCACAGCTGCTAATGTTGTGTATTGTGTTTAACCACTTTGAGCTTTCTGAATATATTTGTTTCCGTTCTCAGACCTTTAACTTTTTTGTTGCAATTGTTTGCTTCACGGTGTGGTCAGTAGCATTTGAGGAGCTCATCAACTCTGTCTTCCAAAGCTTCCTCCTGCCTTCTCCATGCTAACCCCCCCTCCCCAGGATTGTGTGTGTTGATGGGATAAGAATGGCTAATGCTAAAGAAGCTTCTCAAAGGCTCCATTTTGAAGAAAATAACAGGGCAATATGTGGAGGCTGGGAATCCTACAAAGCGTGAGAGTTTGAAATCTTTTTTTTTTTTTTTCAAATTTGTTTAGTGAGGCTGTGCATGTTACAAACACGCACACATGATCTGAACAAAGACCACAATAGGAAGTGTGCAACCAAACATTGAGCTTTTTTCAATTTGTGCATGACGACCAAGTCTAATTTAGATTTCCCCAGATTAGATGCCCCCTTCTTCCCACGTCGTCTAGTCACCTGTGGAAAGAATTTAGCAGCAGCTGAGTCCTCTGGCTAGTGCAATATGAAAAAGAAACTCCTGCTGCAGTGTGATTTGAACTCAGTTCATCACAAAAATATTTCAGTTTTGTGTAAGGGGAACATTCCATTATGGCCAGGGACATGGTCAACTGTCACAAAATAAGGAGGTGGGAATATGGCCCATCCCTGAGCGCAGGTTTCTGCAGAATGTGAAGTAAGTGATTTGATCGATGGCTCCTATCTCCTGAGTTAGCCCAGATCCTATGTCTTTGCATGGCATCATGTGCTGTGATTCAGATGAAATTGAAAGGCCTCCTTACTGTTTATCTTCTTTCAGTATCCAGTGTCAATTTTCACAAAAGTAGTGGCATTTGCAATGGTATCCAGGTTGAACTGAATTAGTGTGTGATTTCAGTTGGTTAGAGCAGTTGTTTTCAAACTTAGGGTCAGGACCCAGTACTGGTTCACAGACCCTCAGGTACTGGGTCACAGCCTGCCCCTCCCACTGCCCCCACCTAAAGACTGAAATGTGTTGCTCATAGATGTAATTGCTGGGTCACAGGCATAAATTAATTTTTTCAAGTGGGTCCCAAGAAGAAAAGTTTGAAAACCACTGGATTAGAGCATAGTTCCTTATCTCTTACGTGCCAGTTAGAAACTGGCTTGTCTCACGGCTGAGAAGGCTATGTTACAGTGATGGGTAGCATGAGTCTTGTAGTCTGCAGAGTGGTTCAAAACCCTTGTCTATTAAAGGTAGCAGAGTAAGGCTCATCTGTATTTTGAATGATATCTCCCTTACAAGCTTCAAAGTATTCAGTTATCTCACAATCAGCACTGTTTCCTTTTAAATGTTGGCCATTCTATATCATCAATAATAAAATGATGTGCTAGGTAAGAATGTAAGCCAATGTCTATGGCTGGAGTCCAGCTACTCTCCTACTATAATGACAGAGGATTAAACTCATGGGAAATGACCGTCCAGCCCTATTGGACAATCCTCACTGACTGCTGCGGTGGAAAGAGGGCCAATTGTAGGAAAAACACATGATATGCCCCAGGAAATAATTATTCTTCTGGATCCCAAACATAGTGACCAGCATAACCCTGTCCATGAATCATTCTACTTAGGCTTAAAGAGCTGAATTCTGGGTTGACGTACTCCATTCGTAATCCCATTAAATTTAACAAGCAAGCACAGGATGGAAATCACTCCCGAATCTGACCCTTTGTCCGATTTATGCCCTGGAGTGCTGATGGCACCCAAGTAGTTGTCTTTCATTCCCTTTGGGTGTGTCAAATTAGTCCGGACTAAGAAAGCTTACTCCAGACTAATTTGGCCTATGGCCAGACTAGGCTTTGCCTAGTTCCAACTAAGAAATTTCAAGTAAAGACCCTTTGGTTAATCCAGACTTCCATGCTTAGTTTGAAGTTTAGTTCAAACTAAGCATGGGCAAGACCAGAAGTAATGGCTAGTTTGGACTAAAGAACTTCGAACTAGACAGTTAGTTTGAACTAGCCACCTGTTAGATTGTACTAACCTTGGGCTATTTTAATTCGAACTAGCAAGTCCGAACTAAAATTCTAGATATAGACATAACCTTGATTCCAAGTTAAGTGGATTTTTCTGAAGGCGACCATTCTATATATTGATAACCCCTTGAGGTATGATAGGGGAGTCCCTGGACACTTTCAAATTTGGGAGCAATTTTCTAGTTTGTAACTCCAGTAGGGAGCTCTGGAGATTCTCAGGCCAATTCTATAGACTACCAGGCACATTGTATGGTGGACTGAGTAGGTGTATGCAGTACATACTAAATACCCATTGGAAAGTAATACAGATGTTATGAAGAAGAATTAGTGGTTCATTGCATTCCAGCCTTGGTGATTAGAAAGCAAATGACCCCAGTAGTGGCAACACTAAATTATGCTCTTGAATATTCAGTAGAGACAGCCATGCATATTGCATAAGGATGGACGAGGTGACCTGGTAGGTCTTTAGCAGCTCTCATATGCATGACTCATTGACTAGCAGATTTCAGGACACTAATGAGTGAAGATGACATAAATATGCGAAAAGACAGAGAGTTGCAAAGGCATCTCTGTATCTCGCCATGTGATAAATAAAAAAGATGTGTAATAAATATATCCATTAATCACTTCCCTTTTATCACTTCCCCTGTCCCTCAGCACATGAATTGATCTGCATTCAAAACCCCTGGGCCGCTTCAAAGAGATGCAATTAAAAGAGAAGTGTTTCTTCCAAATTTAGAAATCTTTCTTCTCCCCCACCCTGACACCTTTTTTTTTTTTTTTTTTTTTTTTTTTTTTTAACTTGCCCAAAGCTCAGTTTCTGTCTTGGACCAGTGATAAAAATGATGTTAGCTCTAAAGGTTTTAAAGGCTCCCAAGTCTAGAAATAGGAACTTGATAGCATTGAAAAGAAGCTCCTAAGTGGAGGAATGTATTGAGCCCTGAAAGACGTTGTGACATTTTTATTCACAGAAGACTTACTATGTGTTATCTCTGGCAGTATTTTGTATTTAATTTCAATTATTTTCCAGCTTCTGAGCCCTGCACTGTCAGACTCAGGAAAGGCACTTGGCTTGTGAGAGGGAATTAGTTTCAAAATCCAAGAGTTGCAATAAAACTTCTTAAGACTCCCTACATTTGCTCTGCTGTGGTCTGTTTTGTAAGCACTAAGGATGCTCTTCACTCTGGCACTGTGAAGAAAGGGTACATCATCAGAAAAAGAAACAGCTCCTGCTCCAGATAGTTTACAGCAAGGATGGTTAAACTTTTTGGCCTGAGTGCCACATCTGATTCTACAGGGGGCAGGCAAAGGGGTGAAGCTGGAAGGGGGAGAGCAGCTATTGCTCTCTGAGTCTCCGGCCGGGGCTAGCTGGAGGGCCTGATGAAAAGCTCCCTCAGGCTGGGCCTTAGTTTGCCCATCTCTGGTTTACAGCCTAAATCAGCAAGACAGGCAAAAGATGGAGAAAGGAAGTGTTTTTATCTCTATTTCACAGATGGGAAATTGAGGCATTTCTGGCTAGATCTTCCAATGTGCTCAGCAATTACAGAAAACTCACCCTCTATGGGAATTGCTGGGTGTTTAGTACTTATGAAATGCTACCCACGTCATTGATGTGTCTAAACAGGACCTAATCTCTAATGCAACTGTATCTGATAAAGATCATGATTTGCCCATGGTCACACAAGATGTTTGCGGCAGAGTTGAGAAATGAGATGCAATCTAATGCCTTAACCACAAGATTGTCTTTCCCTTGAATGACCTGCTATTGTCCTTTGGGCCTGATATTCTAACGCGTGGGGTATTGTCAACCCTCATTTGCATTAGGTGTGTTCAATTAGGAACACTCATTGATTAGCTCTCAATGGAGACTCATTCCGTTTTCGTTGGCTGAAAGGATGGAGGATGAAACACTGACCTTTGAAGACTCTCGATATTTAAAGCATTGTGGTGATATGATGTGCGGGTGGGGGAAGGAGGAAGAGAACAAATGAAAGTGAGAAGAGAATTGCAGGGAGTTTGATCACAATGGCTGGCAGTAAAGAGACCCTTCTCTGTTTTCAAAGGGTCCAAAGGCTTGCCCTGTGACACCTGGAAGAAAGGCTAATCCCTGGGATCGTTATATTCACAATCTTGCCTTGTGATCTTTTTCAATCTCTCTCTGAACACAGTGGGAGCAGGTCATAGTGGGATAGTCAGAAATGCCTTTCTCTAAGAACTCATGGTTCAGAAGGAAACAGAGCGTTGTGAAGTGGCCGTGAAGAAGCAACTGCCATAAGGTTTCACTTATGAAATATTAACTTGAATCTTACAGTTATTCTTTGTCATGAAGGTTCATTTTCAGGGATCATGTTTTAGCCACCCGTTGTTTAAATATTTACATAGCCACATTTTCTGGATTTGTAACTCTCACTGTGACACTGACTGTGTATTTCCCACTGGGAAAGCACACTGTACTATGTACAAAATTGCAGTTAAGGGTCCCCTGGAGAATGTCTCCAGCAAGCACAGAATGGCTGTATGACCCACACATAAATGTGGGGTGGGTTTGCTTTTATACGTATGTGAGAAAGCATGAATTATTAGCTAAAGCAGTTGGTAGTATTTTATACAGCTCTCTACTAGTCGACCTGGGCTCTACCCTAAATTTATTCCTGACTTGGACCAAGTCACACCTGTGCTTCCACTTCCTTCGTTGTGGAAGTTTTTGAGTCAGGGGCCATCTCTTGCTACATGTTTGTATAGTACCTAACAGAATGAGGACTGACCATCTGCTGAGGTCTCATTCTCCATAGCATTTAGGAGATCTGGGTTCTTAATCCAACTCCGTCACTGCCAAGCTGTGTTTCCTCAGGCAAATCACTTAAGATCTCTGACTTGTAGCTTTTTGTTTTCCGATATCAGGATAGTGACCCACCTTGCATGGACATTGTGTGCCTTAAGTGATGGTTGTGAAGGGTTTTGCAATCTTTATCTCCCTCTTGGGTGCCCTCCAAGTGCAAAGCATTTTATCTTTTTATCAGCCTGCAAATGGAGCTGCCTTTCAAACAGCGTCCTCAGTGACTATCTCTTAGGTGATGTCTGTCCTATAGCTTATGTTGACAGAACTGTCACTCAGGTGTGTGAATAAAACACCCCCTTGAACGATAAAAATTGCACCAACCTATGCATCATTGTGGAAAGCACTATGTTGGTGGGAAAACATCTCTTACCAGCACAGCTTCTGCCGTTCACGGAGGTGGTATTATTATGCCATTGGGAGAGGGGTGCTCTGTCCCATCAGCATAAAGTATCTTCAACAGATGCTCCTATAGCACAGCTGCATCAGTACCATTATAGTACTCTATATGTAGACGTGCACTTAGACTGGAGTGGGTTCTTTTTGGTTGTTTTGTTTTAAACTAGAAGCCAGGCCAAGCAGATTGAGGAAGAGTAGACTAGGGGGAGAGCTGAGCCAAAGACACAATAGTAGCCATGTTTTTGGGTGTGGGCACAGCTTGAGTTCAAGTCCTCACTACAGGCTTCAATTAACCTCAGTTCAGAGACTTTTTATTTGATGACATCTGTGTCGTGATGAGCACGAAGAGCGAGACATCTACACATTGGTCAGCTCAGATGGGCGCCAGCAGACTCAGTTCCATGTCAAAATGGTTGGCCCAGCAACTCTAGTCAATATGGCAAATATTGTGATCCATCAAAAGTGAACATTGCACGTTCTTGTTTTCTTGTCTTTATGAGCCGTCACGTTCTAAAAGCAGCAGCAAGTCTGGGATTACATTAGATCCACAGAAGTTGAAGATGGTGGGGGGAAGCCATTAGATCTTCTGATGGTCCATCAGCCAGTCACTGTCGGATTGTTCCCTACGGTATATTCTAGTCTTTAATCTAGTTTTGAACATCCAAAGAAAGGGATTTTTTCTCTCTTTTGTAGATCTCACTACCAGGATATTCTTCCCGATATTAAGCCTCCCCCCCTCCCCGAGTTTCATCCATTTACTCCAACTTTTGTTAGAACCGGTAGTTTCTTCGATTGTTGACTGATATTCAGATCTCACTTCCAGAAGTATTAGCACTTGATTGCTTTTTGTGGCACTCAGCAGCAGCAGCTCTTACACATTCATCACACCTCCAAATTGTTATGTCAAGTTGGATTGGACTATGGGTCGAATCCTCAGCTGATGCGAATGGGCATAGCTTTTTAAGTCAATGGAGCTTTGTTGATTTACACAAACTGAGGATCTGACCTGTTTCTTTTTCAGAAGTATACTCCTTTCACATTCAAGATTCTCATTTTTGCAGTTAAAAACTACCATTTTTTTTTCAATTACCACACCCATTTAAATACACAGGCTGATTTAAGGGAGAGCAAAACGGAAGCCTCAAACTTCTAATTTTAGCTCCAGGAGGGGGAATATTTCCAGATCAAATTTGATCCATCTGAGGGTGCTGACATCCAACACCATCTCTTCTCCATCTGCAGAATCTGGGCATGTTTTCTTTCAAAGAGATGTCACGCCCTGTTGTGAAATAACTCTTAATTTTCCAAAACATTCTTGCTGTTCAGTCTTTCCCATACATGGAGTCCCCAGTCCACAGCATGCCAACAGCAATGACACCGGCTGTGTGTATAGCTTCAGCACATATTTTGGACAAGAAAATGGGATTTGAGATTTCAAAAGCTGAAGTGTTTATTCCAGCAGAAATCCATGCAAGGCAAGTGAACCCTCAACACTGTCTTCTCAATAAACAACTGTCAAGGATTTGATTAAATGAGGGCTGCTTTTTTGGGGCATATGTGTGTGCTATTTATTTAATTATTCCACAAGTGTGTTTGTATCCTTAGTAACCTCCAGGTTTTCATTTGAATTCTGTCACGTTGTTTCAGTTAACTTCCCTGAGCCCCGGCTGGGCTTAACGCAAGATCGGTAGGCGTTAAACTGGTATGGCTGCAGCAGCTTGGACAGATATTGTGACTAGAAACCTGTGACCTCTCTAGTGTATTGTGGAAGCATTTGTGTTGCTGTTGTTTATTTTTCGTCCACTCCCGCATTTTCTGAGGTGGCCTGCACCAAGCAAATCCCCTGCTGTCACTGCCGTTCTGAGTAATCACATACCGTGCTGCTGTTCAGCCAACCTTGATGTCCTACTGCCATTATGAACCTGGGTCTTACTGTTTGTCCCCTGAGGAGTGGGAGCAATGCTTCTTTGGGTCATACTGCCTGGCAGCTAAGGACAGAGGTGGTGACAATTTAGATTATGCCCTGCCTCAAACCCAGGCCTGGCCAAATGTATGTTTCTGGTGCCATGGCAACCGGTTTTAGTAGCCTGTCACCTAGCTCTGCCGTAGAACTGTAATGGAGGAGTCCCCTCTGGTGAGCAAAAGTAAAATTGCAGGAGCCCAGCTGTGAGCCAATTTTGTCTACCTCTGCTCAAACCCAGTCTACTTCTGGCCATCAAGGAAGAGCACTGCATCTGTAGCCCCTGCTGTTTGCCCACCAGGAAGGATGCTTTGACACCTGACTTTTCTGCTGATCTGCTGGCAGAAGAGGACTCTTGACTGGACAATCAAATACGCCTAGTGAAAGGTCTGCTCTGGTGTGAGCTCTGGGCTGCTGTCCTGCTGGGATCAGAGGTTACATTCTTGCCAGCGTCAGTATCACCAGCTTCCCTTGTTTTGTTAGAAATGCCTTCTGCTTAATGGCGTGTTTTGTTATTTTATAAGGGCTTCATGTAAGAGCCTAAGCAGGGAGGTTCATGCGTTAGTGCTGGACAGAGGATCATTTGCCCACTGCCTTTTCCTTTAATTTACTGGAATTATTTTCCCACTTCATTTCTGCTTCATATAGAACACTGTCACCCTTACTTCCTTGGTGCCTCCGATACAGCTTCTCTATTATTATGAGTTAGTTTTGGGGCGCTGTTGTACAAGGCACAGTATGCACACAGAGTGAAGGCCAGTTCCTATACCAAACACATAGCAAGTGAGTGGCAGGAGCTGGAATAGAGCTTATGTCTCCTGAGGCCATGGCCAGCCATCATCCAAGCCACTCCAAAATATGTAAAGAAAAAGGAAGGATGCATGTGCAGCTTGGCATGGAAGATGAAAGAAGGGTCTTGTGTTGATTTGGACACTCCCTGGGAATATGTGTGATGACAGAGTTTTGTTGTACTGAACATTCAAGCTGGAGAGACTCTGATTGGAAGCCAAAAGCTGAGGAGTAAGTAGGCCTGCTTTAAACAAGATCGAATCCAGGTACCCCACTGCCCGCACACAACTTAAGTCAGTGATTTTCAAACCAGGGGTTGGAGCCCAGTACTGTCGCAGACCTCAGGTACTGGGTCATGGCACCCCTGCTGTAGTCACCAAGGCTGTCTACACAAGAAAAAGTTCAATTTTTTTAATTTGAACTGATAAATTCAAGGTTAGTTCAAACTAAACTCAAATGTGTTAGTTCAAACTAACAATGTGAACTAATTTGAACTAACGTTAGTTTGTATTAGTCCACTTTATTAATTCGAGCTAACAACTCTCAGTTCGTCCTTATCTCCATCGTCCTTAGTTTGAACTAACAGTCTAACTAAGGTCTTAGTTTGAACTAACTAGCAGGTCTTACTAGTTCAAACTAAGCTTTCATTAGTTCGATTTAAGGAATTCCTTAGTTTGAACTAATGAAAGCCTACTATAGACAGATAATAATTTAGTTCAAATTAAGCCTCCTTAATTTGAACTAACTTGCAAGTGCAGACATAGCCGAAAAGACTGGAATACATTGCTGAAAGATGTAAGGGTTGATTCACAGGCATACATAATTTTATTCAACTGGGTCCCAAGGCAAAAAGTTTGAAAGTCACTGGTTTAGATTACTTGACTGAGAACATTAAATAGGGCACTCATTTTCAGCATCATTTCTTGTGGGTACTGAGATACAGCTTCCGGCAGAACTAATCTACAGAAAATGATGGAGCAAGAGAGTACTCGGGGTGACCATGGCACTGCAGTTTGGTTGTTGACATACAGCAGGTTTAGTTAGATTCTCCCAGTGGTCAGCTATGACACTTTGTGGTTTTCAGCATATAGGTGACCGTATGTTTTAGTGATGAATTAACCTCAAGCAACTGTGTTAAGGACTGAATAAACATCAAGACATGTGACTACTTATGTGAGCTAATCTCTCCAAGCTACACGAGTCACAGAGAACAGATTTTCTAACCTGAATTCCCTTCCCCTCTGCTCGCATCTAATCCAGTGACAACTGCAGAAGAATCACTTCAAATTTCTTAATTTATGGTGTGTTAGTTGGTTTTCAACTACATAGTAATGGGATCTGGAATAGCAAGGGTGCATATAACTAAAGTTAGCAACACATTTCTGAACCTCACAAAAAGCTTGGTTCCAATTTTAATTGTGGGTTATGGGGACTTTTCTTATTTTTTTCAAGACACCCTGTTTGCCTCAGTAAGGAGAGAATCAGGACATCAGAACATGTCTTATTTATTCTGATTTTTTTCTTTGCTCTCAGTCCACTTACACAAAAAGTAATGGTACGTCAGTACAAGACTTTGCTGTGCTTTGAATTTAGTGTACAGCTATGAAAATCCTCTTTGTAAGAAGAAGAGAGAGCAGCACCAAATCTCAAAATGTTCAAATTTGGGTTGCATTCAAGCATGTACTTAAAGATCAGCAGGAATCTCAAAATTCTCTTGGGACTGAAAAATATGGTTGAAAATCTGGCAAGCAGAAGGTCTGTCATGACACATTAGGGTGGAAATGTCAGGACCGTCTGTATATTTTTTCAGATATATATTTTACCTTTTCTCACTTAGAGATGAAGTTGGATGTGTAGAGCCGGACAAGGTATAGAGAGGTGTTCAAATGTTCAAACAATTTGATTCTACGTATGAGGGAAAGGTTCTGGGAGGTGGATTCATGTAATTTTCTCAGATGGTGTCATTCACCTCTCCCCGCTACAGGAATTTTAAGCAGAGAGAAACCTGAACCAGGTAGTTGGGTTCCAAATACCAAGGAATCTGGAGGAGTTGGACCTGGATCTTGGACAGACCCTTCTTCATAGTTTCAGGTTGCAGCTGGGGAGATCGAGGCTGGATATTAGGAAAAACTTTCTTACTAGGAGGGTGGTAAAGCATTGGCATGGGCTACCTAGGGAGGTGGTGGAATCTCCATCTTTGGAGATGTTTAAGGCCTGGCTAGATAAAACTCTAGCTGGAATAATTTAGTAGGAGTGGTCCTGCTTTTTTTGGCAGGGGGTTGGACTAGATGACCTCAAGAGGTCCCTTCCAACCCTAGGATTCTGTGATTCTTCCCCATCCAGACTTAAATGTATCTTTCATAGTTCTTCCTTAAAAAAAAACAAAAAAAAAACCACACTCTGCTCGGTTGGGCAATAACTAAAAGTACAGAGGCTTCATTTTAATCACAGTCCTTTTCCTGTCTAGCTAAAAGTGAAACCCCAGTGAGTAGTCACACAGCATTGCTGAGCTGTAGCCTCTGTCTGAAGTGTCCTCTTCTTTTTCAAACTGAAGAAGCATGACAAGTCTGTAAGGGAAAGAAATCTAATTATGCTGCACATGTTCTAATTTAAGTTACTGTAGTTCGCTGTAAGTTTGAGTAGCAGACACATTAGGTCGCTCACTTGCCAGTGACTGTCCTTTAGTTGATGAGAAATGGATGCATTGGGTAGCTTTCTTCACTGTAATTGGCTTGAGAGGAGAAGACTTAACAGACTGGATTTTGCTTTTTCTTTACAATAAACAAATAAATAAATAAATAGCACCACAGTAAATGCACAGAGAAATATCCCACATCTGCTGCAGCCATCGCTGTATTAAACATCACTGCCACATCTATCTAGCAGAAAAAAATAGGCTCACATCTGGGGTTTTGAACACAAAAACCTGGCATTGGTGGTCCTTTGCAGGTAGTCACAGCGGACTAAAAAACAAATGACCCTGGACACTGATCTAGGCTCTCATCCTGACGACTATCCATCCATGTCAAGTTAAAACATTTTGGTGGAGCGAGGGTGGGGAAACTTTAAGCCCCCGCTGATCATTCAATACGTGCATTGTCCGTGCAAGTCTTCTGTATGCTTCATATAAAAATGACACTTTGTATGGGTACAGAATTCACTAAGAGATAAAAAGGCCTGATTCTGCATTGGCCAAGGATTTCCACTGATTACCTTGAGCTTTAAAACAGACCCCAAGATACTTGTGTCAAAAAACTGTGATTCCCATCAGAGAGATGCAATAACATAAATTTTTCACTGCTGATGGAAATGCATTCTTTTTTCCAGGTCATGGAGAACACTGGTTTTCTGGTAGTTTGCTTTGGTGTGTGTGTGGGGGGGGTCTTGCCCCCCTCCACCAGCAGAAAAGCAATAATTTTGTGGCCAGTGTTTGTCATCACTTTGAAACAAGCAAAATTACCTTCCATAGAGGTATCTTATTCACCTGGAGAAAAAAGTATCTGTATAAATCTGCTCAACACGCAGAATTTTTAATCTTTTCACCCTGCAAGAGCATAAGAATAAACTTTCACAGTTTAAACTAAAGAACACCAGTTGGTTCTTCGGGCTGTAATTGGCATTGCTCTTCGCTCATGCCCTCTGTAGGTGAAATCTCTATGGGTGGTAAATCCTCTAGCTTGATAAATTGGTGTGACCCTTTGTGGGACTCTCCATCTACAAAAGATAACGACCTACAATGTGTAAGTTACCTAGGGACCAAGGTGACATAGTGGATTGTACACTAGATTGGAATCTAGAAGACCTTGAGTCTGGATTATTTTAGGCAAGTTGCTTTCAATTCTCTGTATCTCAATCTGTATGATGAGAATAATTAACCTCTGTTGTAAGACGCTTTGAGATTTACTGTTCAAAAGTACTAAATAAAACCAGTATTTTTATTATTTTATTATTATTATTATTATTATTATTATTATTATTATTATTATTATTATGTATAGATACTAGAGAGATTAAAACTCAATACACTATAGATATGTGATTAGCATTGGATATAACATTGATCAGATAGGAGTTCTCCTCTTGCACAGATCTTGGAGAGGAAAATCTGTGGAACTGGCTTCTATCCTTGTTTGTTCTCTAGTTTATCTTCCTCTTCTCTGTTTACCTAAAACAATGAAAGTTCTGTGGCACTGTAAAGATGAAGAAATCTTGTTAGACATAAGGTTTTGTGGTCTGTAACCCACATTGTCAGATGTACCTAGCACTAGAGCCTTTTAAGTCAACTTTATAAAGTTGACTTAAGCTAGGTGACCCATTTAAAGTTGACTTAAACAAATGGGGCCTCACTAAGTCAACTTAATAAAGTCAAAATAGTGTAGTGGCTAGTGCCTCTGCTTAATATGCAGAAGGTCCTGGGGTCAAGCCCCAGGGGGGTTGGACTTGATGAGGTCCCTTCCAACCCTATGAGTCTCTTCTATTCTAGACTTTCCTGAGCCCTGTAACGTATGCACAGCCAAGATGTCTGCAGCTGTGAAAGTACAAATTCCACACATTGAACTTAAGACTTTGGCACTTAGACGTGCAGATTTTCCAGCATTGCCCTTTCCATGGTATTCCAAAGGGTCTGCCCATCACAGCTATTGAAAAAGGTCATGTGTACTGAGAGTGATGATTTTTTCCTGGTTTCAGAACTTGTTTCTGTGTGGACACTGAATATATAGTCTTCAGGTGCCTTGGAAAGGAGGAAGTATAATGGGAAACCAGTAATGAGCTTTCTACTATGCCAACACCTGAAAAAAGAAAGCTAAGCTGAGTTTAAACATGTTCTTTTTTCTTGCACAATGTAGATCTTCAGAGCAATCGTAGGGTAACTTTTGTAGTAATAGGGTACAGATGGTCCTAAGCTTCAACAAATGAGACCCCATAGTTCAAGGTTTTTTAAATCCCATGTTTTGCTACAGTTCTTCTCTTGGCAGGGGTCTCAAACTCAAATCACAAGGGCCGCATAGGGACTATATGTTAGCCTGAGGACCACACCACTGAAAACTTTTCATTCAAAGATATTACAAATATTGATAGTAACACTGCAGGATGTAAAAAATAACTTTAGAGGCTGTATGCAGCCCTTGGGCTGTGAGTTTTGAGACCCCTGATATAGTCAACTAGGAAGTTTGGATCCACATCTGAGTTTTCTCATAGTTGACGGATGTTTGAATCTGGGGATGGGTGTTTGAATCTGGGGATTTGGTTTGATGCCATTTAAGGAACATTCATAGCAGCACAAAAATTAAGGCAATGAGGCATTTCTGGCTGCATGATTTTCACTGTTTCTCCAAAATATCCTGGCTTTGAGTAATGCGACACAGTTTCCACGATTCCCTGTGTGTTCAGATCCAGTGGTTTGTGATGGGTTTGTTTTGGTTTTTGTTCTTGACTTATTTTGTTGTCCCCTGTTTTAAAGGTATTTGGCTCTATGCCTGTCTAAAACGTATGGCTGTTCAGCTTGTATATTTGTCTCAGCTTAACTGAGTGTTCATAGCCTCAGTCTAACACTCATCTAGTCTAACCAACTGGATAATGCAGGCCATAAGGATTTCCCTAAGGTAATTTCTGCAGCAAGTGTAATAGTCCTGGTTGAACCTAGAGCAGCATCTCTTAGAAAAATATCCAGTCTTGATTCAAACCTTTCCATCTAGTGAGGGAGAATCCACAAAAACCCTTAACAGATTGTTCCAGTAGTCAATTATTCTGTTAAAAATTTACATCTTATTTCTCCTCTGGATTTTTCCAGTGTCAATGTCCAGCCACTGAGTCTTTTTGTACCTTTGTCTGCTAGATTGGAGAACCATCTGCTCTCTGTTCGGTTCCCCAAATATTCATAGACCCCCAAAGTCACTCCTTAGCCTGTTCTTTAATAAGTTCTTTGATTGATGTCAATGCGTGGAACTCTCTCTTTCTCCATGGGAATCTATTTAAATACCTGCATCCTTCTTGAAAAACTCTAGGAATGATAATCCTTCAGTCTAGAAGAAGATGGTGATACATCCTCACTTATTTTATAGGGGGCAGGCATATTTACGTGTACATTATCTGTATCTGAGTTTGCATGCTGAGTTCCTTGGAACATGGATTGTATCTTTAGTATCCGTGTTTGACGATGTAGTTATATAGGGTCTGGCACCCAAATAGCACTTGCTAAACAATATTAGTTGTAGGATGGAGAAGAATTCTGTGGGGGCAAATAAAAGAAGCAATTTATTAGATATTGTAATATACTGAGGGTGATTAAGAGTGCAATACCTTCCACACTGCAATGATGAAAGAACCATGGTGCCATTTAAAGCCTTGAAACTGCACAGGACCTATGCAAGTAGCCTCTATACCTGTGTAAAAGGCAATGGAGTTTGGTGTGGGCCTGGGGAAGCTGTTTCCTGCGAGTTCTTTCAAAGATCGGGACCTCAACATAAGATGATGCTGGAGATTACCTGATGGGAATGAGAACAGTTACCTATTCCTAATATCATTCAGCAGAGAAGTCTGTGGGTTTTAAACATTTGATCCTAAACAACCTTAACTTTGCATGGGCCTGGATTCCTGTTCCAAAATTTGGTCTAAGTTAGATGACCCGAGTTCTTATCCGTGTCTGTTGTAGTGCAGTCCCCATGCGTCAGGTGCTGGACTAGCTGCCAGGAAAATTGGGTTCTAGGCCTGGATCTGCTTGTGACCTGCTGTGAGTTAGGCCTTGTAACTTAATCTCTCTGTACCTCATTTCACCCAACCCTCACCCATTCCCTGTCTTCTCTATATTCAGCATAAAGTCTTTGGGGCAGGCTTTGGCAGTATATACAGTACTTAAAACAATGAGCCCCAGTCTGGAGAAGCATCTCTAAATGTTACTATCACAGTCTTACTCCATAATCATAGAATCGTAGAAACTGGAAGGGACCATGAGAGGTCATCCAGTCCAGTCCCCTGCACTCCTGGCAGGACCAAGTAGCCTCCTAAACTGTCCCTGACAGGTGTTTGTCTAACCTGCTCTTAAACACTTCCAATTATTGAGATTCCACAACCTCCCTAGGCGACTTATTCCAGTGGTTTCATAATGTTCAACATAAACTTCTCTTGCTGTAATTTAAGCCCATTGCTTCTTGTCCTATCATCTGCAGCTATTTTTTTCTCCCTCCTCCTTGTAACAATCTTTTAGGCACTTGAAAACTTATCATGTCCCCTCAGTCTCCCCTGTTCGATTTTTACCACCATCGTCAATCTGATACAGTCTCATACGGCAATGAGTGTAAAATAAAGGACCAATTACATCTCAGTTTCACTTCCAAAATGGATCTTTAAAGCGTATTCATACTTAACAAGACACAGAAAATTGCATTTTATTTTTGTATGTAAACATTTAAGGCAGGAGACTGTGGCATTTAACACAGAGAATCGCTCCACCAGAAAACTCACTGCAGCAAAATGATGCAGTCTGGTGTAGTTTCTTCTCTGACCTGAGAAATGACTGTTTTTACAGCACTCACAGAAAAGCTTGTGATTTGAGCAGGAGGTTTATTATTAAAGGTGCTTTTGCTAGAGTGCGGGGTGGGGAGAGCTGGAAGGTGCATCAGACCAGAGATACAGGTTGTGCAGAAATGGTGCAACTGTGCCTCAAGAAAGTGATGTAATCCCATAATTATCCAGCTTGGCATCTATACAGAATAATTCTGTGTTGTCAGTTTATGGGAGTCTGTACAAATATATGGTAGCAAACTTCTTCATGTTGTTCTTTGGCAAAACAACAGTGCAGGGGTACTGACACATGCAACGTTCTCCACTTTCTTGCCCTGTCTGTAAATATTTGTACCTGCCTAGACAACTGCAGCAATTGCACACACCTCAGATGGTGCAACTGATATCACAAGGTGCACGGTTAGTGTGAATCAGGCCCTGAGAATGGGAGTGTTTTCTCTTCACTTTGCGCGGGAGCAAATGGCTAGACAAGGTGGAATAACACCGGAGAGAATCAAATTCAGCACAGCAATTTTGGGCGGGCATGTGTTTGCATGTAGTGTTCTCTAGTGCCCCCTTCTGTCTGATCAAAGCAAACAAGGAGTCCTGTGGCCCTTTTTAAAGACTAACAAATGTATTTATTGCATGAGTTTTTGTGGGCAAAAATCCCATTTTTTCAGATGCCTGATGTGCATGTTGGGATGTTGTTTGTGGGATTCTCCTCCCATCCTTGTCCTCCTCGATGGTGAAAAGTCCCTGTGACATAGAACACTCTAAGAAAAAAGTTACCCAGAGGCAAGAAACAGCCTTTTGTTTTCATTTAATTTAATTTAGTTAACTCGTTCCAAAAGGATGGCCTTGTTAATCTAGTTCAGCAAAGCAAACAAGGAGTCTAGTGGCACTTTTAAAGACTGGCAAATTTATTTTTCACATGAGCTTTTGTTGGAGAAAATCCCACTTCATCAGATGCTTGAAGATGGAAAAGTACCAATGAATGGGATGAAAATAACCACAGGGAAGTGAAAGTGATAGGATCAGGTCAGACTATTAAAACAAATCAATGCAGTTGTTTAGATTCAAACAGTGGAGAACAGTATATTGGAGGGAGGTAAGGAGGGAAACGGAAAGCAAACTTACCTGCTGTACTGGGGGAAAAGAACTGTAGTCTCCATTTACCCCGTGGTTGATGGAGTTGAATCTGCATGTGAATGACAATTCTGAAGTTTCTCTTCAAAGATTTGATTTGTTATTTCTTTGCCTAAGTATGGCCATTAACAGATGATTAATGGAGCAATCAGGAGGATTGAAGTGTTCCCCTATTGGTGTTTGAATGTTGTTATTTCTTATGTCAGATCTGTGTCCACTTATTCTGCACAGAGACTGTCCTGTTTGTCCAATATATACGGCAGGGGTGGGGGAATTCTGGCACATGATGGCATAAATCACATTGCTAGATTAGCAGGTGAATGAGCTATAGGTGGAGTAGCTGGCTCAATTAGGTCCTGTGAGGGTGAATTTTGTGCAGCTATGTGTGCAAAGTTGGCAGTGGGGTTTGTTGCAGATATAAGTGTCTGCTTTAATGGTTCTGTTGTTAGGTCTGTAGTTGCTGGTGGAGTATCTGTTTAAGGTTGAGGGTCTGTCCATAAGCGAGAAGAGGTCTGTCTCCCAAGCCTTTTAGAGAATGAGGGGTCATCTTGTAAAATGGGCTGTAGATCCCTGAGGGTGTGCTGTAGAGGTGTCACTTGGGTGTTGTAGGTGATGACTAGTGGTATTCTGTTGTTTTCTTTCTTGGGCTTCTCCTGTAGTAGTTGACTTTGGGGTACCCAATTCGCTCTGTTAATCCATGTCTTCACTTCCACCAGTGGGTACTGTAGTTTTAAGAAAGCTTGGTAGAGATCCTCAAGGTGTCTGCCTGTATCTGAGGGATCAGAGCAAATTTAGTTATATCTTAGAGCTTGGCTGTAAACAATGGATTAAGTGGTGTGTCCCAGATGAACTCTCAAGGGATGTAGGTAGCTATAGTGGTCTGTAGGTTCATGCTGTGGTGTGGTGTTTGTGTGTCCTATGTGGAGTGTTCCAGGCTAAGGTTGATTGTGGGGTGGAAATTGTTCAGAACTACGTGGAAACTCATGCTTCCCAGCTCCCTCCCGCCCCCAAGAGTAGTAGTGAATTATAGCACTGGCTGATCCAAGCATAGGATGGTGCTGTGTGAGATTTCCCATCTCAGCCCTGCCAACACTTCTCTGTCCTGAAATGCACATCCTATGCATATGCAGTGCCTTCTAATTTGAAAATCCTGAAGTACCTAAAATCTATATTACATGCAGTACTCTCACTATTCTAGCCAAGGGCTTCTCCTGGGCATAGATTTCCAATCCTGCAGAATTATTCACTGGCTTTCTGGTTTTGACTTGGCATTTAATTGAGCCCAAATCTTGATCCCCATGACCCCTGCTAGTTCTGAATGCCAGCGTCCTGAAATGAGTGAGCCTAGTGTATTGCTGAACTGCTGGCCCCCATCCTTCCCAAAGGAAATGAAGGGACATGATGAGGATATTAAAAATGGGTGTAAATCACAAATTTCAGGTCAGGTCATTTGAAAGTTTAGTGTGCCTCAAAATTCAGGTCAATCTCGTTGTTGCTCTAGGGCTTGCCACTGCTCAATTAGAAGTCAGTGGGAAAACTCCCATTTGCTTAAATGGTGAAGGGTCCAGCCCTTTGTGCAGAGAGATGGAAAGAGGATCTTTCCTCCAGCATGTGGTTTGCCACAATGTGTTTTGGCATATTTTGACCCAGTTGTACCACAGATCCTCTGACTGAAATCTTTTTTGCCTCTTAAAGCATCTGAACAAGTCATAGTGTGCATTAAGTCCAATGTACAATTAAGGTGTTCTGAAAGAATTAATCTGGCATGCAGTAACTGCTATATCAAGCGCACTCTGAAAAAGCAATGAGCTGAGGGAGTGTATCTTTTATGATCTCCTCTAAAGGGCTTTTTACAGATGAATTCAGCATCTCCTTGACATTTAAGCACTCCATTTATAATGAAGTTATGTAATTCTAGTGGCAAGAAACATCGGCCTCACCCAAAAAAAAAAGCCATTTATAACCTCCCCTAAAAAAGTATTGTCATTTCTAATACATGAAATGAAGGATAAAATAAATCTTCCAGCACAATTTAGACACTCCTGGGGCTTCAGAATTACGGTAGAAGCTCACTAAACAAACTTCCTATAAGCATGGTAGGGAGAAGAACAGAGGACTGCCCTATAACTTGCAATCAGTCTATTCCCTTGGGCTGTGCCCCCATATTCCATTTACGGACACCAGCACAAAGCCTCGAGATGCATATTAAGACTTGCATTTCTGCAGAGCTGTCAGACCCCAGCCTCGATTGAGACCACATGACCACTTAATTTTGAGTAAGGCACTAAGCAGCGGCATAGGCAGAGACAGTCTCTGGCCAGAAGACCGTCCATTCTATATGGAGAAGACACACGCAGGGTGAACTGAAGGGTGACACACGGGTGGATGAAATTGGTTCACCGCTAAGCACCAGCTATTTTACTTTTGATCGCCAGAGGGTGTTCCTCCATTATGTTTCTGCACTAGAGCGAGGTGACAGACTACTAAAACTGGTCACCATGGTGACCAGAAATATAGATTTGTCGAGGCCTGAGGTAATGATAGAGGCAGGAATAGACAGCGATACTTTATCCACAGAGCCATGCTGCCTCTAAATTCATTTTAGTGTGCATTATACAAATAATGAAACCTGAGTAATTTTCCTTGTATAAAATTTTAGCTAGGAAGAACACTATTTATAAGTTAAATGAAAGCATTCCGATTAGTGAAAATTTCTAGATTTCACAGGGATAACCATGTTAGTTTGTTGTACAGCCAAAACAATGGGTCTGTGGCACCTTGAAGACTAACAGATTTCTTCAGGCATAAACTTCCATGGGTTGCAACCCACTTCATCCGATGCATCTGACAAAGTGGGTTGGAGCCCCCAAAAGCTTATGCCCGAAGAAATCCGTTAGTCTTTAAGGTGCCACAGGACTCTCACTGGTTTTACCATTCAGATTAGCAATGAATGGAGGTTCTGCCGTGATCGTTCTGTGCAGATTGGTCTAACATCTAGTTAAGAATCTTGAAAGTGGCTTGGGATGGAGCAGGACTCTAACAGGGGTTTGTCTTGCTAATGGGAATACGGCGAAACCGTATTAGAACCATTCTGCACTGCCTTAGCTAGGTCCTGCTTGTTCTCTCACAGCTGTCTGAATTGATCAGCCAAATCATGCTATGCTGAAACACGATACTTAAAACACATTGTTATGTCAGTGGTGATGGGCTCTTTGTTGGAGATGACCGAAGATCGCCATTGTTCAAAGTTTTCCCAGACTCGGTGCTTAACACAAAACTGCAAGAAAAGCCTGGCTGTTTACACATGTGATAAAAAATACGTGCAGTGATCTGAACAACTCCAAATTCATGGGATGCCCAAAATGCAAACCCAATCTCTAGTGTTGCAGCTCTATCCTGTCTTTGCAATGGATTCAGCAAAACAACCAGAGCCCAGCACTTGGTGGCTTGAGCCTACCGTATTTCTAAAGCTGTGGTGATTTGGGGATGCTATAAAATTGTCAGTGTAATGAGTTTGAGATACCTATATTATTCATAAGAGAAGTAGACATCTTTCTTAAAAAAGAACGATAAAATGACAAGACTACAAAGGATACAGTTTGCAACTCTATAGCCAGAGTATTTATTCCAAAGGGGTAGCTATTGTTAGTCTAGTTCACAAACAAACAAGAAGTCCTGTGGCAAAGGACTCCGCGTTTGTTTTGCTGAGAATTTATTGACTCCTTTCGTAAGTGGTTTATACAGGTTTTACCAGAACAATTGCAGTGTAAAATACATAGTCCCCTACATCTCTTGCGTTGTTTAGGCTGTTATTTGTTCTTTGTTTTCAGAATATTTTTCTGGTTTTTCCCCTCCTCCATTTTATATCATGTCAAACTTCAACCACAAGGTGGGAAATATAGGCTGTGTCTACACTGGCAAGTCCAAACTAAAGTTGGAGACGTAGGCATAGCTATGGTGTTTATTGTGACCACATATGTGGCATAAACAGTCTGGTTGCATAATAACTAACTGGACCAAGATTCTCTCCATCCTTCAAAATTATTATAAATCAATCATATCAGGAGAAAAAAAGAGTAATGGCTACATTGTCTTTTTAGGGACAGAGGTGTAAATCCAAAAGAAGTGAAGATCTTTCCTGTTTATACAATTTTCGTGATCTGAATGGATGTGGGTGATGGTTTACTCTTAATTAGCCCACTCTAACCATATTCTGTGTCAGGTGTTCAAACAGTCACCCTACAGCTTCATGTTAATTTATCTTAAAAAAAAAAAAAAAGTGTGACAGTCTGTGGAGAATGCCATTTTTATTTGGTTTCCCAAATCTGAAAGCTAATGGATTTTTGGAGGATGAAAGCTAAAGAGAATACATTTTCGAGTCATTCCACAAGGTCCTTTTGCTTTGGAAAAATGCATAAGACATTTGTCTATTAATATAGCATAACTAACTTTTTAAAAAAAAAATATTAACACAAGGTTCCTGCAATCAGATCTATGCTGGCTTCCATGAGGGTCCCGACAGGCATGTCAGGGCTTCATTTGTATTTCGAGGCCCTTTAGTTGTTTGCTATTTGGGCAGATATAGCTTGCCAGTTCAATAATCCGTTCGGCCTTGATAGAAGCCTTTTAGTTTCTGCTGCATCTGCCTGAACTGAGCTCTGTCTCCTTTTGTTTACAGCCTCACTCTCGGTATTATTAAGGTTCAGTGCACCGAGAAGTCCTCCCACTGAACAGAGCTCATCAAGCCTCTGTTTGTTGATATATGATAGGCCGTAAAACCATCATGACACAGGCTTTAGGAGACTGATTCCAGCCTGCCAGAAGCTCAGAGGAGGCTGATGGAAATTTTAGTTTGCTTTGACTGTGCGCTTCAAGTGGCCAATTTTCAGCTGTCGCCTTGGGAGGAGAAAGGACAAAGCTATTCAGTCTCAACTTTGAGCTCAGAATTGGTAGGAGTCAGGATTATTTATGCCTGCGTTGGCCTTGGAGATCTCAGTTTTCTTGTTCTTTATAAATTGCCTCCCCTACTTCCCCCATAATATTTTGTCTCACACACTAGGTTTCTGTGATGCAGGAACCAAGACCAAGTTTTTTGAAAGTGACTAGTGATTTCAGGTGCCTCCATTTTTGGATACTCTGTTTAAAGGGGTATGATTTTCAGAAGGTGACTGCTCAGACACCATTTTGCCTGCCTCACACTGGTCACTTAAAATTCAAAGCATCCAGAATCACTGGTCCCTTGAGAAAACCTCAAGCTAACATTTCCCAAGCACCCAACTCCCATTTTTAAAAGTGACTTGGGCACTTACGAGTCAAATCCTATTGACTTTCAAGACCTTGGCTTCTAAGTGCTAAAGTCCCTTTTAAAAACGGGACTTTTTAGGCATATTTTCTGGGGGAGTCAGGGATGGCTCCGAGATAACAGCAAGCCCTTTCCAAGACCCTGATTCTAAATTGCATCATTCAGCTATGAAAAGCCTCCCCACTTTCCCATCCTAAGAACAGTGTAACAAAGGACAGAATATTCCCAGAGCGAACTCTGATGCGTCACTGTGGATGCCAGTCCCCTCAGATGCTCCCAGTGTTATTAATTTTTAAAACAAACTTGCTGATTGAGGTTCTGACTGCCTTTAAATTGTCTCTACAAGGAGACTGTGTACTAATTAACCCCCAGAAACAATCAATGATGTACCTTTTTCAAGTTTCAGGGTGATTAGAATATGAAAATGAAGAGCACAATAGTGCAGATGTTTTAAAATCACAGCAGACAGCAATTAGTGACATGGGAACCAGCTGCTTATCTCGCCAGATAAAGCCTCTTAATAGGGAATTACACTTGAGGAGCCATTACACAGATGGATCTGTGAATGATTTAAAGAGGGGGCGTTATAGTATTAACTTTGATTTGTGAGCTAGGTTCTTGACAAGCCTATGTGTGCTACCTCTGGAAGAAGGTGAATTTCTAAAAAGATTTCCTTACATATTGGCAGCCAAGTTTTCTGTTAGAGTGATTTAAAAAAAAACAAACAAAAAAACCTTGTATCAATTTATTAGCCTATCTTGTTTCTACTATGGGCTTGCTTTTGATCAATCAGTTGAGAGGATCTTCTGCTCTAGGATAATAAGCGGTGCATAGAGCTAAGGGGGAGGTTTGGAAAGGGGAAGAATTACAAAGCGTGAGGCTGTTCAGTAATTTAATGTAAAGGTTTTCAATGGACTAGATTTTACCACCAGTAATACTAACACAGTAAAGCACTGCTCATCAGCCATGGGCAGAATCCAACCCCCTCTTTTAGGCAGTCAGTGTATGGCTTAGACAGCACACCAGCATGAAGGTGTAAGAGCGGGAGAGACCCTTCCATGTGCACCTGTGTAGGATACACAGACCTGGGTGTGCAGCTGCCAGTCCTGAGGCTGAAAATTATGAGATTGGATTAAACCTCACAAGATTTAAAAAAAAAAAAATCACTCTGGGGTTCATTTTAGTATTCTGATTGCTAAGTTTATGACTGGCATTGAGGCTCTGTTTTCCATCGTGTCCCTTCAGCCTTGAGAACTGGGAGCAACATTTTAAATGTTGAAACAGAGACATTCATCAGTAGGGCTTTCAGGGATTCACAAAATATCATGAGACTCTTGACACCATTATGGGAGTTGGCAAGCAAATTCCTCCTGCGGGAAAGGAGGGCAGGGAATGCATTTCAGAATTGCTGGACACTAAAAGGACTCCCATATGGCTGTGATTTGGGGCCGCCAGAAGAGCGCCATGCAGATGGGGTAGGCCCTGGTGACTACCGTATACAACACAATGAATAAGGAGTCCTCTGGAACTTTTAAAGACTAACAAATGTGTGGGAGAAAATCCCACGTCATCAGACACTTTGAAGATGGGGAACTTAACTCATGGGATCAGGTCAAACCATCACGCAAATCAATGCAGTAGTTTAGATCCAAACACTGAGGAACAGCATATGGAGGAAGATGAGCTCAAATCACCTGTTGTAGCAGAAACAACCATCCATAATCCTTGTTTTGCTGAGCAAGACTAACACTGCCTATCTCTTTCTAAATTATACAGGTAGATTAGAAGCTAAATAAGTATAACTCTCCATTATTGTAAATATATGCATTGGACCAGATCCTGCTTTCTGTATAATGCTGTGACTATAATGGAGCCTGGCACCTATTGCAATGATCAGCCAAGTGGCTGTATATTATGGACTGGCAGTGTACAAAGAAATGGATTCCACAAAACACAGTGAGAAACAGCCATCAGCTGTTGTCTGAAGAGCCCTGTTCACAGCCACCCCCACTGACAGCCCCAGTCCCCACGGCTATCTTGACTGCAGGGGTTTTGTCGTGGGGTTTTTTGTTTGTTTTTTGTTGTTGCTCTGTCTTTGTTCACAATGCCCTTTCATTGTAGTGCTCACCCAGCAGGGCAAATTGAAGCTGAAACATTAGGGACAATGGGATCAGGCGGTGATCCAGATGGATACATTGGGAACAAAAAACACTTAACTGCATTACTTTCAGCTGATTTGCCACTTCTTTTAAGTAAACAGTGCCCACGTATCAGTTGCAGCAAGTGAAATCCATCCTTGCTGCAGGCCACATGTTCCCTGGTTGCCATGCTGGAGCAGCGAATACAGAAGAATTCTTTTAGGGTTTGATGGGGGAGAGTTCAAAGTAAAATGATATTTGTAGAAGCTACATTAAGAGACCCAACGAATTGTTGCACGCTTGGGTGAATACATAGTTTTCATAGAATGCATGGCCCATGGAAGCCCCAGTCCTCTGAAGCTACGCATAAGAGGTTAACTTTAAGTCTTGTTGCAACCTGGGTGGGTGACTGCTTAAAGCAGAGCCTGTGATTAAATAGCTGAGAGACTAAGACCTTAGAATTGTTGTGTGTGTCTCTTTTCATGCACTATATATCTGTCCTGTGCTTGTCTGGGGCATGACAGCAGCAGAAGGGCTAGAGCAGCATTTCCAAAACTGTGTTCCACATGATGTGAATACGTGTTCCATAAAAAAGAGTCAGTGCTAGTGATGCTTTTCCTTCTAAATATTAAATATGAAATTGTGTGTGTGCATGAAAAATACTAAGGAATTTGAAGAGTAGATCATTTTCCTTAATTCATCCCTCTTTATTTTTTTTTGTTCTTTCCAAAATAGAAGACATCCCAAAATACCCTCTTTAAAATCAACTTTTGAGTAATACATGTGGCTTTTGTCAGTATGAGCTCCCCCCCCACAGACCAGCATGTATGTGTTCCATCAATATATTCTGAGACCAAAATTAATCAGATTATTTTGGGAAACCCAAGGCTGGACTTAAAGATCTGTTAGTCATTTCAGTGTCAGCCTCCGCTTTCAGAGACCAGGTAATCGAAGCTGAGGGGTAACTGTGACTATGTCTAAACTATACTGCTGTGTGAACTGTAGAGCACACCAAAGTTTTGCAACTGATTGCCCTGAGTGGGCATTGCTGGTGTAACAGAAAGGTACTTAATTTGCTTTAACAGACATTTTATTTTGCTCCAGCAGCGTCCACACAAGGCAGTTAGATCCCCACACTTTGCTGTGCTCTGCAGGTCACACCCCTGTGGTCTGTACTGCAGCTCAGTGTAGAAAAGCTCTGACTCAGAAAAATTTAAGACTGATTTGCATTTGGCCTCCAAGTTGCCTGTCCTCAAATTATTATGATTGTTTTTTGCCCTGTACTAAATATTTTTGCCCATTTTAAACTGAGAGTATGGGGCATTAGCAGCATATGATGTTTCCTCTGACTGCTATCACCCTTACTTTTTCAAATCAAATTTGATGGAGCATTGAGTTTCACGACTCAGCATTTGGGGAGGAACTTTAGCTTAAAGGGCTACTTTGCTGACAGTCATCAGGGTAGCTGCTTCTCTGGAGTAAACTGCTACATCTTTGTGGAAGGATGGGGAACAGTGCCGATATTGTACTGTCAGAGACATGTAATTTCTAGTTTGCTTTTTTTTTTTTTTTTAACCCAGAAATCATTTTCATTTAGAGATCATTGGGACCTCAACTGTGCACTCTTGTGTATGTACAGCACCCAGCACGACCCCACTATGGACCTTCAGGTTGCTGCTGCTGCAGTGTCAATATTAATACAAACTAAGAATTAAGCCAGGTAGCCGTCTCAGTGCGGTGGCTCCTATAAAGACTGGCATGAAAGCAAAGGGGAGGGGGTCTAATCCTGGCCAGATTGAAGTCAACAGCAAAACTTCAATTGACCTCAGCTGGGCTAGAATTTCACCTGAGAGGCCTGCCCTGTTGTGCAACTGGATCTTCAGTAGCAGCATGCAATGAGCTCAGTTGTGTCTATGTGGCACAGCAACGTGTTTAGGAGAAGAGAGGGTCATGCTGCCCTGGGACAGCTGTTGCCCATAGCCAGCCGGACTGCTTGGAGAAGTACAGTGTACTTCCCCTTCCCAAACAGTCATACTGTGAGACTGCAGATGGGGAAAGGTAGCAAGCAGTCCACCAGACTTCTCTGGTGTGTGCCCATAATGGGACTGCAGTTGTATCTGGATCCAAACTGAGGCCTGACAAAGCGTGGGAATAGCTTTTGGAGCTGTTCATGCCTCCTGGCCTTTCCGCTGCCCACCCATGTAAAAACCAGACAAAATCTGGTCTTGATGCTGAGATTTGGCGGAAGAAGTTTGGGGATAGTGAAACCAAATGTGCATCTAGTGAGCATTATAGTTATCTAAAAACTCATAATTTTACAGCAAACACAATATTTCAGGGCCCTCCTCTACCAATTGCCCCAGGGGATGTAGGTGGATAGCTACATTTTTATAGGTTTGCCTGAAGAAGGATCTTAAATTCGCAACCCTGAAAAATGATCTCCATTTATATAACCTAAACTGACGGCATGGATGGTGTCTCCCTAGAATCTCCCCTGGAGCAAATACAACACAGGTCATAGCACCATAGGCTTTTCCAGTCCTGCCTACTCCAGGTGACTCAACACTGAGCTAGGGGGAGCTACGTGTAGAATGAAAAGCTGGTTCATTCTTCAGGGTCTGTCTCCTGCTTGGGCTGAGAAGAGTGCCGTACACTGGAAATGCCTACAATTTACAGCAGCTGCACCGTGTTTTCTCACTTTACTTTTCCTGGGAATCTTTTTTCTTCCTAAGCATGCTTGGCTTACATATCCAACTTCTGAACAATCAACAGCATTTAAGAGTCTCCAGTTAATTCCCAAGACAGTGCATCAAAACAGTTTCATCATTATGGTGCATCCCCAAAAGCCATATGCTTTATTCCCCCCCCCCACCACCCATACACACTGTAGGGATCTGTCACCATCCATTTGCCAGCAATATACACGTTTGCAGGTATCTAAATAGATACCCTGGGTCTTCTGGTTCAGCTCTTTAAACATAAGAATGGTCGGACTGTGTCAAGCATTTCCCATAGTATCTTCTCTCCCAACAGTGGTTCTGGACAGATGCTTCTGAGGAAATGACCAGAACAGAATAATTAGTGAGGGATCCATCCCCTGTTGGCCATTCCCAGCTTCAAGGCTTAGGGATACCCAGTGTTGGCTTGTGCCCATGACCATGTGGACTAATAACCATTGATGCCCCTAATCTCCATGAATTTACCTAATTCTTTTTTGAAACTCATTGTATTTTGGTCTTCATAACATCTCCTGGTAATGAGTTGCACAATTTAACTGCAAGTAGTGTGAAAGGCTTCCTCGTGTTTCTTTTAAACCTGCTGTCTATTTATTCATTGGATGATCCCTGGTCCTTATGCATGAAAAGAGGCTATTAACTCTTCCTTTTTCACTCTCTCCACAGCATTCACAGTTTTATAAACTTCTATCATGTCCTCCATTACTTATCTCTTTTCCAAGCAAAACAATCCTCATATGGAAGTTATTCCACACCCCTAATCAATTTTGTTGCCATTCTCTTTATGTTTTCCAATTCTAACATATCTTTTTGGAGGTGGGGCAACCAGACCTGTATTCAATATTTAAAGTGTGGCAGATCATGGATTTAAGTAGTGGTATTTTCTATTTTAGTATCTATTCCTTTCTCATAGATTTTTTGACTACTGCTGTGCTGTGAGCAGATATTTTTAGAGAACTATCCACAGTGAATCCTTGAACCCTTACCTGAGTGGTAACAGCAAATTCAGACTTCCATCTTTTTGCATGTATATTAGGGATTCTGTTTTACAATGTGCATCACTTTTCATTGATCAAGATTGAATTTTTTCTTTCATTTTGTTGCCCAGTCACCACATTTTTGCAACTCTTTGCAGTCAGCTTTGGACTTAAATATTTTGAGTTATTTTTTTTATCTGTAAATTTTTCAGCATCACTGTTTAACCGTTTCTTCAATCATTTACGAACATAGTGAACAGCACCTGTCCCAATACAAATTTTTCACCTTTGTGAAAACTGACCTTTTATTGTGCTCTTTGTATTTTATCCAGTTACTGATCCATGAAGGGACCTTCCCTCATACACTATGACAGCTTACTTTGCTTATGAGCCTTTAGTGAAGGACCTTGCCAAAACCTTTCTGAAAGTCCAAGTACACTACATCGGCTGGTTAATCCTTCTCCATATGTATGTTGACCCCCTCAAAGAATAAAACTCAGGGTCAATTGAGATAATAGGTGTGTTGCAAGATCAGGCCTCACTGATCTTAAATTCTCTTAGGGTGAAACCTTATTTCCCCAAAATTATTGGTTATAAATCCCAAGAAACAGAGGTTTATGATACTGCTGATTTAAATTGAACTGTAATAGTCAAACTGTGGCAGTAAAACATATTCGGTGTTATTTTCTGCTCATCTTCTCTTGGTTACACATTTATTTTAGGTATCCGCCATTAATTTAGCATTCACAGACTAATTACAATCACAGTTTACTGCTGAAGAGTAGTTTGTGATACTATATGTATGAAACACGTTTCATAGCTTGCCATGGCACTTCTCAAAAATTGGTAGGAAATCATACCAAAAAACCCCCAGATGATGAAAGGGTAGTAAGAGGCTAGAAGTGGTCAATAAATGAAAGTGAAGTGGGTTTGTTTTATCTGAAGGGGCTTTTGAAAATGTAATGTCCGTAACATACATAATTTCTTCTTCTGAAGAGAATCCACCGAGAATCAATGAGGCCTTTCATTTCATCTGCAGCATTCTTCAACATAACTGTACCCTTAATGTTATCCCTGAAGCTTGAAGGGTGTTTTCAGATTAAAAATCATAGTCAAAATATGCATTGCAAAATTCAGTTAATTAAAATGGAAAAGCATGTTAAAAGATAATTTGGGTCCTGATCCAGCTTTACTCTATTCAACCTAGTAGTTCAATAGGGCATACTCTATATCTATACCTATATCTACAGCTATATATAAAATAGTTAAGCATGTGAGTAAGTCTTTGAGGACTCATGACCTACTTGTCACAACATTTTGCCAGTATTTCTCAGCAAAGCAGACCTGACCATTTAATTTTTTGCTTTCTAGATAACGTCACTGTCTGCTTCTCATGGACCTGCCTCATGCTGCAGTATTTGAGCTACAAATGCTGAATCTGATTCTGCAACCCTCTTTTACACTGAAGAACTACTCACAAAGGCAGTGGCTGCTCAGCATGAAAAGAGGTTGCAAAATCAGACCATTTACATGGGACTGTTTTGCTTATGTTTAATTTTTTTAGCGCACAAACGCACACACAAAACTCCCACATCCTTAGTAATTTTAAAATGCATAGAAATATTTTCATTGTTCCTAAAGTTGCAAAAATTTCCATTTACAAATCATTAATTTGTGGTCAGTTTCATGTCTGCCCTTTAAAGAGAGTTTTACAAAGTATCTTACACCTTAAATGGTGATATGAGTAGCTTTCCTTCAATGTACAAGTTTCTAAGATCTCTAGATTAATGTTTATTATGGACTCATTAAACTCACTTTTTTCATTTCCTTTTGCTTTTCAGGCATATGACAAGCCCCCAAAGCATTCTGCTCTGCATTATGACCCAGGCGTCCAACAGGACTTCACCAGTGACACCTTAAAATCAAAGCACCAGCAAAAAAGCAGCAACCAGCACCATCTTGACTGGTCAGCAAGCTCTGACACTGGATCTGCTTCTCAGAATTGCTTCCTCAACACAGAATCCAGCCGAGAAACAGCTAGTGCCACCAAGGTTCCTGCTCAAGAGCCAGTTGTTTCTTTCAGCAAGTCTCAAGCAAAGAAATCTGGTGCAGGAAGCACATGGAGTCAGTTGTCAGCCAATAATAAAGAGTTGACTGTATGTAGTGCCGTTCCATCACCAAATAATATTGTGGCAGCACCCCAACCTAGCAATTCCTCTGAGTGCAATGGGCTTTCCGCTCTTGTGGAAAAAGAAGGAGGAAGCCAACTAGAGATCCCTGGTCAACTCCCTGGGAACACAAAGAAGAAGTCTAGCAAAAAAGACTTAATAAATCAAACCATCCAAAACACAGAGGTAGAATGGGTGAAAAATGCTCAAAAAGCATTTGAAAGCAAAACCCATGACAGCATGGAAGGGAAAAAGGATTCTTATTCAACAGACAGCATTCTAGAAGCATCACCCTCAAGGCAGAACCCAAATTCTGCCAATGGTTCTGAGAGTGACACCAGTCACGTGCGAATTACTATCCCAATAAAGACTCCAACAGCAGATATGTCTGGCCACAAAAGGAAAAAAAAGCAGTCTCCAAAAGCCTCAGCAGATAAAACCACCCTGGAAAAAAGCCTGCTTTCTGGACTTCCCATGAGCAGTGAAATAGCAAGCAGGACTAGTTCACAACTGGAGGGGAGCAAAAAAGATCTCCGAGTCCCAAAGCAAGGGAAAGCTCCTGAGAACGAGTCCCCTTTGGCAGCTATTGAGAGCAGCGGGGTCACTGACAAAACAGCTACAAGCAGTGCAAGTAGGCTTCGCAAAACGGTAGTTGCAACAGCCATCACAGCACCTCCCAATCTTCCTATGTCTAGCAAATTCCCAGAAGTCCAGCACCCAAAACTTGCAGCAAAACGGAGATGGACCTGCAGCAAACCTAAAAACCTACTTCGGGAAACTTCTGTGGCTACATCCGAGAAACTGATGGTGGAGCCTCCTTCAGCCTATCCCATCACTCCATCTAGCCCTCTGTATACCAACACAGACAGTCTGACTGTGATTACACCCATCAAGAAGAAAAGAGGACGACCAAAGAAACAGCCTTTGCTCACGGTCGAAACCATCCATGAGGGAACCTCCACCAGTCCAGTCAGTCCGATCAATCGAGAATTTCCAGGCACAAAGAAAAGAAAGCGGAGACGGAACCTCGCAAAGCTGGCCCAGATGGTCCCAGGAGAGGACAAATCCATTAGTGAGCTGAAGTTTCACAAAAAGGTTGGCAAGCTGGGCGTCTTGGATAAGAAGACCATCAAGACCATCAACAAGATGAAGACCCTCAAGAGGAAGAATATTTTGAATCAGATCTTGTCCTGCTCCAGCAACATAGCTTTGAAAACAAAAACCCAGCCACCATCCAGTGCAGGGGCTGCGACCATCGATGCCAGACTAGGGAAGCAAATAAATGTCAGTAAGAGGGGGACTATCTACATTGGCAAAAAACGGGGAAGGAAACCAAGAGCAGAGCTGCAGGCCCCTTCAGAGGAACCTAAGACAGCCATCAAGCACTCAAGGCCTGTTTCTAGCCAGCCAGATAACCCAGCAGTGCCTTCCAACTTGCAGTCGCTTGTGGCATTGTCACCAGCAGCTATTCATCCACTTTCAACACAGTTAGTAGGGTCTAATGGCAACCTTAGCCCTGCGAGCACTGAAACCAATTTTTCAGAGTTAAAAACTATGCCAAATCTTCAACCCATCAGTGCTCTTCCTACAAAAACACAGAAAGGAATGCACAGTGGGACTTGGAAGCTGTCTCCACCCAGATTAATGGCGAACTCCCCTTCCCATCTGTGTGAAATCGGTTCTTTGAAAGAAGTCACACTATCACCAGTGAGCGAGTCTCACAGTGAGGAAACTATACCAAGTGACAGTGGGATAGGTACAGACAATAACAGCACTTCTGACCAAGCAGAAAAAAGCTCAGAATCCCGTAGGAGATACTCTTTTGATTTCTGCACGCTGGACAATCCAGAGGCCATACCGTTGGACACCAGCACAAAGAACAGCCATGGTCACCGACAGAAGCATCTTATCGTTGATAACTTCCTCGCTCATGAGAGCATTAAAAAGCCAAAGCACAAGAGGAAAAGGAAAAGCCTGCAGAACCGAGATGACCTCCAGTTTCTTGCAGACCTTGAGGAGCTCATCAACAAGTTTCAAGTGTTCAGGATTTCCCACAGAAGCTACACGTTTTACCATGAAAATCCATATCCCAGCATATTCAGGATTAATTTTGATCACTATTACCCTGTGCCATATATCCATTATGACCCATTGCTCTATCTTCGCAGGACCTCTGACATGAAGTCTAAGAAGAAGCGTGGTAGACCTGCCAAAACCAATGACACCATGACAAAGGTGCCTTTTTTACAAGGGTTCGGTTACCCTATTCCCAGTGGGAGTTACTATGCACCCTATGGAATGCCTTACACATCAATGCCTATGATGAATCTTGGTTACTATGGTCAGTATCCAGCTCCTTTGTATCTGTCCCACACGCTTGGAGCAGCTTCTCCATTTATGAGGCCCACAGTGCCGCCACCCCAGTTCCATTCAAGTGCTCATATGAAGATGTCCACCACTGCCAAGCATAAAGCCAGGCACGGAGTGCACCTGCAGACACCCGTGGGACTGAGCCTGGGAGACATGCAGTCCTCTTTGGCGCCTCCAAAGGTTGGAGGAACAAGCCTTTCTAGTGGCCGCCTTCACAAAAGAAAACACAAACATAAGCACAAACATAAGGATGAGCGGATGTTGGGGACGCATGAAGATCTGAGTGGTCTTTTTGCTAGCAAGTCTACCAGCTTCTCCAGCCATGCAATCAGCGAAAGATTAAGTGGCTCAGACAAAGATCTCTCCTTGCTGAGTGAGAAAAGCAAGCATAAGGAGAAACAAAAGCACCAGCACTGCGAAGCAGGACACAAAGGCTCAAAGAGTAACTTTGAAGTGGATACACTGTCTACGTTATCACTTTCTGATGCCCAGCAGTGGACGCAGAGCAAAGATAAAAGCGACTCAAGCAACGATCCGGTTGACTCTTGCACAAAGAGATACTCGGGTAACACAGAGAGCAGTGTGAGATCAGAGTCCCTGGACGTGTTTGGCGACATAAATTCCTCCAGTGAAAAGCGGGACAATGATGCAAGTGGAAGTAAAAGAAGAAACTTTGAAGGATTTGGAACTTACAGGGAAAAGGACATTCAATCCTTCAAAATGAATAGGAAAGACAGAAGCACCTATGATTCTTCAGCCTCTCCAGGTAAGCCCTGAATTTCTAGCCTGAACTTAAAAGGCTTATCACACTCAGCAGTTATTTTTGTTTTAAAAATTAGTTGCTTATTTCTCTGGTATTATGTAGTTAGTCCCCCACCTTTATCCAGACTTTTGCATTGCTTGAGGGAGGGAGGGGATAGCAAGAATGCTGGCTAGATATAAAACCAAAACCCCTTCAAAGATATTTATCTATTGAATTGAATTTTTATGGTATTTTCTCTTCTTCTCCCCTATTTATCCTAACTTCTTGCCTTTCCTCTGAACATCTGCGCACTGTATTCTACAGCAGGCATGGGTAGCATTTCAGACTTGATAGAGCCTAGTCCCCTTACTACAGTGCATTGGGTTTTTGCTTGCACAGCCCTTTGAATAGAGCACCATACTAAAGAAAGATTCTCTTACAAGGCATGGGGGGTGTACAAAACAAAAATAAAGCAACCAGCCCCCTTTTCCTCCTCATTAATGTAACAGAAAATGCTGTGCATTATCACAAGCCACATGTGCATTGTCTAATTACTATTCTTCATCTCATTAAATGTGCTGGCAGTTAAATGGGAGTTAAGTTGTGGGGCACTGACGCAGCCCCACTAGTAATGTGTTGGAGTGCCAATAAGGACACTAGACATCATGGCAACAGGTGATTTTTAAATGGATAGATAGGAAGAGACTCTAGTTGAAATCCTAGGGCCAGTCTGCACTGCCAGCAAAATTCAGTGGCAGTTGACAAGAGTTATGCAAACTGCACAGAGTAGCTTGCATAAGTCCCATTGATTTCTTAAATTCCCTTTGATAACACTGTGTCCTAACTACACCACTCCAACAGGGAATGTGTTCCTGTAGACGCATCACTACGCCACTTGAGAGGATGGTTGTATTAAGTGAGTTTCTGGATCGCCTCAGCATGTCTTAATTGACCACTTACTCAATCCAGAAAAATCCACCTGACAGTGGTGACTTCAGCTCCATCAGTGTAGACACATCCCTAATCTAAACTTCTTGCTTCCTGGTCAACTGGAGTCATGCAGAGCAATTGTTCTCAGATAGGTGTGGTGGTTGGAGAAGCCTGGTGTCACTGAAGTGCTAGCTGAATAAGGAGCAAGATCGAGTGGCTTTTTTTAGCATTTACAGTTTAGAAGAAAAGGTAGGAAGATTTGGCTGGGAAGAAGGAGCAGAACTGACCAGTCATTTGAAGGTTCAGGACTTCTCCCCCCAGTATGGGAAATAGAAAAGGAAGACAGAATTGTACTTTTCATTATAAAGTTGCCTTCCTGGTGATGACATGGAAGCAGATATTTTGTGGCAGCATAAATAGCTTAGGCATAGGAGCAAGTCCAGAGCTCCTGCACCATCAGATGTCTGTTGCTCTAACAGTGTGAACTTTATTGGGATGGCAAGGTATGGAGGAGATTCAGAGCTTGATTCTCATGTAATAGAAAGAGACACATCAAATTGAGGTAATTCCTCGCCTTGAAAATGAAGGGGAAGAACCTCTGTTGAGGATTTCCCAGGGAGGAAACCTAGACTATGTGCAGCCTACCTATATTAGTTTCTTAGGCTATGTTTTTGGTTTTGATTTTTTTACTGCTGGTTAAAGGTCAAATACTGTTCATGTTTAAGATAACTGGGTTATTCAGTTTTCTTCACTAAGACCAAGATCTGGACTTAAATAAAAAATAGCATTTTTTTTTAAAATGGGAGAATGACTAGGTAAAGTGCCAAAGGGCACTGTTAGTCTGGTGCAGCAAAACAAGCAAGGAGTCCTATGACACTTTTAAAGACTAACAAATTCGTTTATCACATGAGCTTTCATGAGGCAAGCCAACTTTGTGAGATACTTTGAAGATGGAACTTACAGAATGCTTTAACGTTTCTCGTTTGGTCTGTAGTTGCTCGTGAGTAGCTGCTTAAAGTCAGGGGTCTGTCTGTAGGTGAGGAGAAGTCTGTCTTGAGAGAGTGAGGGGTCGTCTTGTAGAATAGGCGGTAGATCCTTGATGATGTGCAATAAAGGCCTAACTTGGGGGTTGTGGGTAATGACTAGCGGTGTTCTGTTGTTTTCTTTCTTGGGCTTTTCCTGTAGTAGTTGACTTTGGGGTACTCATCTGACTCTGTCAGTCTGTTTCTTCACTTCCCTAGCTAGGTGCTGTAGTTTTAAGAATGCTTGATAGAGATCCTGAAGGTAGGTGTCTGTCTCTGTCTGAGGGATCAGAGCAAATTTAGTTATATCTTAGAGGCTGGCTGCAAGCAATGGATTATGTGGTGTGGTTTGGATGAAAGCTCAATGGAGGTAGGTAACTATACTGATCAGTAGGTTTTCATAAAGGGTGCTGTTTATTTGTCCCTCACTAATTCATACTATAATATCCAGAAAGTGTATCTCCTATGCAGAGTGTTCCAGGCTAAGTTGGATTTTGTAGTGGAAATTGGTGAAATGTCTGTGGAAATCTTCAGTGGCATCCCTACCATGGGTCCAGATGATGATGATGTCATTAATGTAGCATAAGTAGAGGAGAGGTGTTTTGGGATTAGACTTCAGGAAGTGTTGTTCTAAGTCACCCGTAAGAATGTTGGCATATTGTGGGGCCATGTGGGTTCCCATTGCAGTACAGCTGACTTGAATGTATAAATTAGCCTCAGATCTGAAATAGTTGTGGCTGAGTACGGAGTCAAAAGTTCAGCCATGAAGTATGCTATGGCATCATCTGGGATGGATCTTCCAATAGTTTATAATCTGTCTTTGTGTAGGATGTTGGTATAAAGAGTCTCTACATCCATAGTGGCTGGACAGTGTTTTCTGGAAGCTCACCAATGGATTGGATTTTTCTCAGGAAGTCCATGTTGTCTGTAAGATAGGTAAGAGTGTTAATAGCATAAGATCTGAAGAGAGAGTCCAGGGAGCCACATAAGTCTGCTGTAAGAGTGCCAATCCTTACCTTCTCTATTGGACAAACAGGACAACCTCTGTGCAAAAGAATAAATGGGCACAAAACTGGCATCCGGAATCACAACATTCAAAAACTAGTACGTAAGAACTTCAATTTTCCTGATCACTCCATTGGTGATTTGCTAATAGCTGTGCTCAAACAATTGAATAATATATCAAGGCTTCAAAGAGAAACTGCAGAATTAGAATTCATTTGCAAATTCGACTCTGTCTCTTCAGGGCTAAATAAGGACCCTGGATTTTTTTTTTTCTTATCACGACAGGTGATTTGCCCTCACCTTCCTGTGTATGCTGTTCCCGATTGTTTGGATCTTAACAGTTGCTTTGATTTCTTCTTGCATTGTAACCTGATCACATGACTTACACTTTCCTGCATTTATTTTCCTCCCATTCTTTAAATTCCCCCATCTTCAAAGCATCTGACAAAGTGGGCTTTTCTCCATTGAAAGCTCATGCGATAAATAAATTTGTTAATCTTTAAAAGTGAGACAAGACTCTCTCTCTCTCTCTCTCTTTTTTTTTTTTTTTTTTTTTTGAGGTAAAGTGCATATACCTAAGATTCTTCCTGTCCTCCTCCTGGTACAATAGGGAAATAGGCACAGTTTGACACATCTGTAATCTTTAGTCAGCAGAAAACCAACCAGCAGTATAGAAATATAGCCATAAAAATTGCAGTATTGAAAGAGACCAATTGTAACAAATGTGTGACATACAGAAATGCTGGAAAGAGACTGAATTTATGTCTTTGTCACAGTCAACCAACATGGACAAATGTTTAATAGTTCTGTTGCAAGGTGGGGTCATTATCCATGGACTGCAATGGCTTCTGTTACAATGATGAGGCTATGTCCTAATACACAAGGTTTCAGAGCTCCCATAAATTTTATCCTGGCTGTATCTTGAGCACATGCAGGACTTTATTTCACAGTATGGTAACAATTGTATTTGTAGGCACTTTCATTCTTGTGAACTGGAAGAACTGCTGAATCTTAATTTTCTAAGGTAATAAATGCAATATATGAAAAGAATATTCTCAAGAGAAAAGAACATAAAATAATGAAGGGCACATTGAGCCCTAAGATCCTCCAAAAATTTCCTGCCAAACTGATGTTTAGCTCAGTTATGGTTGCATTTTATTTGTTACTGAAAAGACTGATTCAAGTTGCTTTTCCCTTGTGCATTATTCATTTCAATAAAAAAAATAGGATGAAGTGGGTTGACCCATGGTTTCTGCTTCACTAGACTCACTCTTCCAACTTTTATAAAATTGTTTTATATCTAAACTATAGATTTTTTTTTTCATGACTGATATGTGGTCTTCCCTGTGAGCTAATCCATCAAGGTGCAGATTATGAACAGTGTTCTTCATTGTCTATGTATTATTTAGATGGACAAATCTTCAGTGTTTCAAGCCAGCTGACCAGGGCCATAACTTGAGCTACAAGGGGAAAATTATTAAAGCTGAAGAGGTTTGCCAAAAAAGGTCTGGAGCCAGGACTGCTCATCCAAGTCCAAGAACATGTGTCTGTTTATGATTTTCTAAGATCTCAATGCAGGGTTGATCGTAGTTTGTTTTTTGGTTTTTGGTTTTTTTGTTTGTTTGTTTGTCTTTTGACCTTCACTGAGATTCCCATCTCCAGTCTCCTCTTGAAATTTTCCATTGCTATTAATTGGCATCTACCAAGTGTAGCTTGAATGGTTCTATGATAACCTTAACCTTTTTCCCCCTTAATTTACCTTGTGTTTCATTGAAATGAGAACAGGAAAGCCCTGTGGGAATGTGTACTCCTCTTGCACATGTCTGTGTGTGTGTGCGCATGTGCATATATATCTATGTATCTATATCTGTATCTTTGCCATCTATATCTATATAGATATAGAAACACAACACCCACTTTCATCGGTAACAGCCTGAATATTCAGGATTTTATTTATAATTTATATATGTTTTTTGTGGGTGTGGGGTGTGGGTGTGGGTGGGCAGGTGGGTGGGTGTGTTCACACAGGCTTCTTATTTTGAAACAACAGAGGTTGTTTCGAAATAAGAAACAGAATGTCCACACGACGTACTCCCAATTCGAAACAAGGGGTTCCCTTGTTTTGAAATGGGAGCCGTGTTTCAAAACGGCTTAAACCTACTTCCGTTTCGAAACAAGGTTGTTTCAAAACCAGTGGTTTCAAAACAACCCGGTGGGGACATGTTGTTTTGGAACAAATCGTTCCAAAACAACATTTGACCTTCCTCCCAGGGTGCTTAGCACCCTGGGAGGAATGGCCACCCCCTCAGCACCCTGGCCAGGGAACCCTCAGCACCCTG